>JALLAR010000156.1:0-21220 GCA_036939335.1 Conticribra guillardii
CCACAAAATGAATCGAGTCAAAAAAACATAGTCCTTTTTGAACGCGCCAGTCTTATTTGATGTTCCCAAAGTACCAAAAATACAGGTTGAAAAAATTTGGTACACATGTTCGGCATATCGACGAGTCGCTGTTTAGGAATTGGTATATCATATAAATAGTTTTCTTGTTCTATTCAAACGATATTCCACTGGCCTAGCTGTTTTGTTACAACAACTGAATATCACAACTTATCACATCATAGGAATTGGTACTTCATATTATTATTTTGTATTACTTTCAATTCCGTAATCCACGGGTGAGACGGTTATTTTTTTAACGCTCCGTAAATGATCCGGTTGCCCAATATGAATGACATGACCAATGGTCAGGCTTTGGAAATGATAAAAAATTCTGTTATCCAAGAAGTAGAGCAAAGTGTATTTTTCAATATCTCGTATAATATCTGTTTCCATTGATTGATTGCAAATAGCTGGCAGTGCGCAATGCACATAACACACATATCGAGGGACAACCAATATTTAATTTATTCAAGCTGAAATAGAAAGAGACTTCGCGAAATATGCATGACATGTTATATTGCTGTTTAGGATTCACCAGCCCATCTTCTATTTTTGGGATAGGAATAAATAATCGGAAGCTAAAGGTGCAATTTGTGGCATTTACTTTTTTCGCACCCGCTGCTGTGGCTGCTGCTGTCGTTTTTCTAAAGCTGCGTCAAGTTTGCGCTTCATCCCATCTAGAACTTCTTGATGCCTTCTAAGAATTGTTTCATCACTAATATCCTCTTCTGAAGAAACTTCATTTCCTTGATCATTGTCAGCATCGAAGAATGAGTTATCAACACTTCGAATGAAGGGAGCAAATATTTCCTTCTTTTCCTTTTGCTGCTTACTGCCGAAGTCAATTTGTTTTGTAACGATACTGCGACTGCTGCCACCATTTAGGAACATCTTTGCAACATCCTCCCACTTCACTTCGTGTGTACTGCGTTGTCCAATATCTAACGAGTCGCCTTGAGAAAGAATCTCTGATGTCTTCCTTCTCTTGTTTTCGTTAAACAAATGGCCTCCAACTGATACTATACTTGGTCTTAATCCTACAACATGCCGGCCGTATGGTGAATTCGATGAACTATCAAAATCCCAGATCATTGGTGCTGAAATGTGACCTGGGTTAAATAGTGTTTCTGGTATCCCAGACACTCCGATTCCAGAAACCAAGGAAGGATCAATTATTTGAGACCCTTTGCGTTTTAAAGATGAACTGGAAGACCTCACCAATGTTGCTGGATTTGGAGTGCTTACAGCAGTTGGAGACGGAGCAGGAGTACTCGAAGGTGTGACCGTAAAGTATGGCCCGCCATCAGAAATTCCTCCCTTCAAACCAAGGCGGCTTTGCATCCTTCTTACAGATTTTTGTATAACAGCTCGAGCATGAGCTCGTTTCTTAAGTTCATCACCAGCAACATTTGAATGGTAGCCAGTTAAGGGACGGCAAGGTTCTTCCCAAACACCTTTGTTGTCGCAAAAAAAGTCGAAGGGTAGCATTGTTGATGCCCGGCATTCTTCATCTTGTGCTATTTCACAAACTTCTTCGTGACCCACTGCTTCGCCCGCACGGATAATTGAACTTACGTATGCATTTGAAAATGATTCTGACATGTTACCCCGCCGTGATACCAATGCAGCAAGTAAAACGCGTTCCTGAGTTTTTGCTTGAAGAGCATCCATGCGCAAGGAATCAAGAAGTGTAACCAAGTCACCCAATACTGGAAGAGAGGAACTCTGCATTGCGAGTAGCATTTTACATAATTTGTTAGCAAGGTGCATCAAAAGAATCATCTCAGATGGACACAAAATAACTTTCTCACCATATTCTTATCGATAACAACTTTCTTTGTGAGAGATTCGAAGACAACAGTCGCCACTTGACACTTAGGGATTTCATTCTTAAAAGAATCTGTTATTTGAAAATGATAGGAGAGAGCCGAAAGGGATTTACAAATGGACACCTTTATGAGCCAAATGCACTCTTGGTCGGTATCAATTCTTCCGTTCTTTTTGAAAGCGCGCTGGAAACACTCCTCATACTCAGACCACAGCCATATCTTTAGTGAAACTATTATAATCTATGAATCAGATTCAGTGTATTCAAATTATGCCAAGATGGACATGGAGAATGAGCAGATGAAACAAACATAAATATTTAAGCCAGAAAGAGAAAAAGAACAACTCACGTCTCTTGCTGCAGATGCTGAGCTGTTGTAGCCAACAAAGGCACGCATTCTTTCCTTGTATTGTGATGTGCTCAAACTCTCAGTAAGAAGATTAGCAATCATGGCTTTTGGAATCGGAACAGCTGCACCCAATGAAGTTAAAAACTCTACCAGTAGATCATCAGTACCATAAGATTTTTGTTTTGAAAGAAGGTATGCCTTGTGAAATTTTGCGCCAGCAATCAAGTCTGCGATTTCGTCATGTAACTCTTTTGGCCTTTTGGGGGCATTAAAGAGTAGACAAGATGGAAACGACTGGAAATAAGATGAAGATTTTTCATCCATTATGCGGGGCTTGACTTTTTCAGAAGTTGTTACATTCTTTTGAGGGATTTTAGCTACTTCATGTTCCTTTGGCACAAGTTCAGATTTTTCTATCTTGTCAGCAACGCCTTCATCTGCAACAACTTTCGTGGTAAGTTTCAATTCAGAAATTGGTTCATCACCCTTCAAAATAGCACTGGGCAGTGTTGAAATAACCGAGGAAGAAGGGGCTGAAGCGAGCCGTTCAATAGAAGGACACTGCGAAACAGGCACATCCTGCATTTTGTTTGCTTCGTCGAGAGGAGAAGGATCTAATGAGTTAGATTGGGAGTTTTTCACCTGGGCATCTTGCATGATACTATCGGTAGGGGTATCTTTTGTTGCATTTGAAGCTTCCACAGCAGGTGTTTTTTTCATTGCAGTTAGACTTGCAGACCGCTTCCGCTGTTGCTTCTTCGGCCCAGCCTGCTTTTTATGCAGTTCATTCATTGCTGATGCTTGAGTTGACGCTAACAAAGAAGAATTAGAAGGTGGTAAATTAGAGCGAAGATGGGAAAGCGATGGCGACGGTGAGCTACCAGAAAAGGAATTTCTAGAAGTTTGAGAAATCTGTTGTCCCATGAAGCCAAACGGATTTTGAGGAGAGATAGAAGACAGTGCTGCTTGATAGCATGCGGCGGCGGCGGCAGCCTCTTGTGCTCTTGCTGTAGCCATATTGTGCTGCTCCCGGAGTAGCATTGTTCTGGCAGCTTCTTGATCCCTCATCGACAAGTTTAGTTGACCAGGTATGAGGCCAATCGCGGCAGCTAATTGCGGGTGCTGAGATAAAATGTCTGCATTGGAAGGATTTGTGTTTCCAAGTGAGGTCCAATCTGGGGCACCAAGTAGCCTACTCCTTATATAGTATTCAGATAAATCTGACGCTGATATTGAGTTCAAGTGGCTTTGGTTAAAATTGTTCGGTGGCAAGGAGCCCATAGGCAATCCAAGTTGACGAGCTAGAGCAGCAGTGGCATATGGATCATGATGTATGCCAAGGTGGTGTTGCAGAAGTTGGCGTGATGCAGCTGTGTTGAGGCTGGCATTTTTACCATCTATTTGTGTTCCAAAAGAAGTTGCCACGCCTTGGCCTTTCTGATTATTTGAGTTGTATGGGAGTTGATTACCTCCAAAAGGCCCTTGTGATGCTGCGCTGTGCAATGAATCCATATTACTTGTATCAACAGGAGACCGAAACAATGGCATAGAAGTGGGTTGGGAAGGATCACGGGTTGGACGCGTAGCATTAGCTGAAATGACCTTATCTGTTTGGATCCCACTCACCCCAGTCTTTGATGTTACTTTTGATGGCTTTTCGTTATCATTCAATGCATGCTTTTCGTTATCATTCAATGCATCATCGCCCCCACCACCACGAATGTGATACACAGTTTCCTCCGGACAGCTTTCAGAATTTCCATTGAGGGAGGAGCTAAAGTCTAAATTTGCACTTTTCGCGTCACCATTCGTAGTAGTACCATCAGAAGTAACAGGCTGCACAAAAGCATCAATAAAACGGCGTTTTCTCCCATGACTTGCATTGGATTTGAAAAATCTGGACACATTTTCAAGTCTAGTTAGACTGTTCAGTCCAAGGAATTCTGCATCTGTATTTTCAGTGGCGCCTTTGTCCACTCTTTCGTGAGTTAAGCCTACAGCACTCATCACGGAAAATGCGAGAACTGGATCAATGTATGGAACACTGCTCTGGACATTCTCTATGGGAGTCGCCTCTTCTTTCGATTGGGCCACATTGTTGCTCGCTTTTTGATAATCGCTCAGATTTTGCAATTCCAAAGACCGCATGCGTCGCATAAATGCAATCTCTGAAGTGCAGTGCTCCGAGCTAAATGCCACCAATGAGCTGCCGTTGCCACCGCCGCCGCTATTTTCATTTGTTTCTGCCACAGTATTGCCTTCCTCAAAACCAGCATCAAGTGACGAATCATCCTGCTTTTGAGACTTACCCTTTGAATCTATATTACTAAACTCAGACGTTGGGGTACAAATAATCTGATCTACCACAGTCTGAATTGCACCCCTCGCACTAGAACTCTCTCCCTCTCCTTGCTGCTGCTGTTGCTGCTCTTGCTCACGAACCTCCACTGGCTGCAAACGGGATATTTGACGTGCTCCCAGCAATGGAGGAAGGGAGGAACTGGATGACATTCCAAATGCTGTAGAATCTATCGGAGGAATCCGTTGATGATGTTGAAGAGATTTCAGTCTACCATCCGTCCTCATCTCGTTTGCACCAACACCACAAGAAATTAGGGCCGCCTGCACAGCCGTCAATTTACCATCCGGCCTCGTACTTTCCGCTTCCGGAGATAAACTCAATAAATTTTGAATCGATTGCTTCGACGATGAGGAACGCTGCCGCACATTCCCCGCATTGCTATCGTTCGAGAGCGCCGGGGAAATTACCCCGGTAGATTTCCTCAAGTCCGCCTCAAAGTTACTGCCACTCTCTGCCAAACGAAAATTTTGTGAGTTCTTACTATTACTCCTCGCCAGTGGTTTCGCTGCTGCTGCTGCTGCCTCATTGAGAGGAAGAAGATGAGACTGTCCATAAGAATTGACAGCACCCCCACCAACCCCACCAACACCAGCACCGCTTTCCACCTCATACTTGATCCTCCTATCCCTCTCCATCCGTATCGCATGACTCCTTCTCACCCTATCAAACACCAATTCCGCCGCCGCTGCCGCCGCCGCACTAATCCCCTCATACCTCTGTCCCGTCACCGGATCCGTAGGACCCCCATGAGGATACCTGTTCACATCCACCTCTCGTTCATCGGCATCCTCCTCCGGAAGAATGACGAGACTCAACCCCGATCCAAAAAAGGACAATTGATCAAAATCCCCATCTCTACCATCTCTTCCTCCTCCACCACCTCCTCCACCACCGGCACCCATGCCATTCAAACCCCCCACGCCACCGCTCACATTCGAAAACTGCTGCAACAACGACTCCTCCCTCGCCTCCCTCTTCTCCCTCTCCTTCTCCACCCTCATGATCTCCGCCCTCTCCCTCAGCACCCTCCCCCTCTCTTGCGGATCCACGACAATCCCGTGGATTATTTCGTCGACGGAATTGGGCACGGATTTCAACCTGACGCGGTATTTATCGTAGGCGTTTTCGGTAAAGGCGGCGCGCATGATGCGCGTTTGCTCGAGGGCGGTTTGGAGGCGGTGGCGGGCGTGGGGGAGGGAGGTGTCGGTGGGGGAGATGTAGGGGGAGTAGGTTTGGGTGAGGATGGATCTTTGGCGGTTGTTTTCGGTCATGAGTGGTGTTGGTGGGAGTGTGGTTGTTGTTGTTGTTGGCATTGTTGGCATGGTTGGGATTGTTGCTGTGGGTGGTTTTGGTGGTGGATATTTTGTGGTAGTACTGGTGGATGGTTGAATAGTTGTTTGCGATTGGGCCACCGTCGTCATTGATGGGGCAATTGCGACATCATGGGCAGAAGAGGTGGCCGCATGCTCCTGCTGCTGCTGCTGATGTCCACCAAGCCCACCGTGCACACCATGATCACCAACCCCATCAACACACACGACATCTCCTCCAACTCCATCCAAAGAGGCCAACAAGTGAGGATCCGTCAGGGCCACATGCGCCGCATGAGCATCCGGCATGTCATCGTCGAAATGACCAACGCCAACATCGTGATCGTCGACAATACCGTGCAATAGTTCTAGGTTGGCGTCGATTTCGAAGGAGGGCGGCCTTTGCAGTGCTGGATTGGAGGGGTGATTTGAAGCTCCGTTGCCTGCACCGTTTCCGGCGGGGGCACCACCTTCTCCTCCGGCAGGGGCCATGGCGACATTGTTGGTGGCGGTGGCAATCTTGGAGTCACCAGCAGCAGCAGCATTGCCACCACTGGCATCGACAACAGCGCTGCAGCCTTGTTCGTGAATTTCCGCCTCGTGCAGGGTGGGGAACATTGCCACCTTGCATACGTCGCAGGTGTAGACCTGAATGGTGAGAGCGGGATCGCTGGTGGCCGTGTTGGTGTTGGTGGCATCTATGGCATTCACCGCAACATCAGTAGAAGGAACAGGAGCAGTAGCCGCAGCAGTAGCCGCAGCAGGAGCCACCATGCTCTCTGGAGCAAAGGCGGTGGCGCCAGAGGGAGCCATTGTCGTGACGGCATTCCCGACTCCGGCAGCTGTGGCTGTGGTGGCGGTCACGGCGGCGGTACTTCGTCCCTCTTCCACCTCCACTCCACTCCCAGTGGCACCAACGTCGGCAACGCCGTCATTGCCATTCGCATTCGTCATCGCCATTGACAAACCAGTAGCAGCAGTAGCAGCAGGAGCACTCATGGCACGAGTCTCCTTAACCGCCGCCGCCTGCGTGGATGGCATGTCCGAGGATGGAGCCGCCGTAGTATCCGCTTGGGCTACTATTACCGTGTGATTGTGGTTTTGAGGTGAGGTCGTTTCGCTGGTGGTGGGTTCGGCATGATCCATTGTTGGGTGGTGATTATTATTATTTGGTTGTGACTGATTTTGATTATCGACCATGTGATAATTATTGTGGCGCGGCCGGCGAGATTATTATTATTTATTTGTGTAGTATTGTGCTGTGTTGTGTCACAAGATGTGCGCTGATTGATTGATGACCGATGGATGATGAGTGATGATGATGATGATGTGTGATGGATCATGAGTTGAATGAGATGGACGGACGTGGACCGACGTGGAATTCTGTATGATGTAGAATTTTCACATAGGAAATGATAGTACATTTTCTTCGAGTTCGCTCTGTCATGGAGAGGAGTTCGGCCGGCGGCCAATTACTGATTCCAACATGGAGTGAAAAATGTTCCCCGACAGTCTCTTTCGAAAAAATTAAGAGAAAGAAAGACATTGAGAGTGAAAAGAAAAGAGAGTTGTGAGAAAAATGGAAAAAAAGATCCTACACAAGATTCTATCTTCCCGATTCCCAACACCAACAACAGAACACAGAACATGCTTCCCACAACGACCTTTCCAGCCACTTTTAAATCATAAAATAAAATTAATGATTTATATATTTTTTATTTAATAATATTTATTATCAACCGATCTAGGTAATGATGGTAGTAACAACAATAATAAATAATTGCTTTATTACACGTCGATTTTTTGGCATTATCATAGATAGTTTTATATTTGAGTATGGCTATATTTTAAAACAAAGGTGACGGAACCCAAAATAATCACGACAACGACCATGATGACGACGACGCCGATGCCGACGGCAAAAGAATTGTGTAAAGGATACTAGATAGGCCGGCGACTCATCTCAATCACAACTTGATCCACAATATTATTCTTTACCGCTCCGCTCGCCGCTCCTCTTGAATAGCGGATTATAATTACCCCCTAGTATCTACAAGCCAGCATCATGATGCATCAACAGTAAAATTATAATACTACCAATTACCAATTAATACCATCCATCATAACTCTCACTAGACTACATCATCATCATGGCCAGCAACAACATTCGAATTGCCAGCATTGGCGAGAACCAAGTAGTACCGCCACCAATCTCCAACATCAACATCAACAACGACAGCAACAGCATCAGCAACAGCAAAAAAAATGCCTCCCAAAACATTCTCAACCGTCTCATCTTCCGCGCCGTCCAACCCACCGACATGCCCCGATGCTATCAAATCGAAAAGGCATCCTATCCTCCCGACGAGGCCGCGTCGAAATCCCAATTGCAATATCGACAGCATCATGCGGCGCCTTTCTTTCGATGTGCGTTTTTGATTGATGATGGTGGAAGTTATGATAGCGCTGGCAATAGCAACAGTACAGATAGCAGTAATAATACCCATGCAAATAATAATAGCGATAATAATGGCACGAACAATGATCTCAACAACAACAACAACAGCAACAGCAACAACACCAACAATATTACCGTGAACGAATCCGCCACCACCGACACCCGCTCCTCCGTCTCCTACCAAGGCCGCAGCGCCTCCGTCCAAAACACAATCTTCGGCTCCATCATCGGCTTCGTCTGCTCCACCCGCACCGCATCCTTCAACGCCGAAGCCATGAAAACCCATCAGGCCACGGGACCCCTTCTCGCCATTCACTCGGTGGTGGTGGAGGAAAAGTATCGGAGGATGGGGGTGGCTTCGGCAATGATTCATGATTATATTTTGGCCATGGAGCGGTTGAATCGGGGATCTTCTTTGAAGGTCAAGATGGAAAAGATTGTGTTGTTGGCGAAGACGAATTTATTGGGGTTTTATGTGAGGAATGGATTTAGGGCCATGGGTGTGAGTGAGATTGTGCATGGGAAGGAGGAATGGTTTGAGTTGGAACGGGATATGAAAAAGATGGAGGAGGATGAAAATGAGGAGAAGGAGAAGGTGCACGAATGTTTTATTGTGGATTCGTTTGCGGATGTGGAGAAGGAGGGGAGCGGGAATCCGGCGGCGGTGGTGTTGTTGAATGGTGCTCCGGGGAATAAAATGGGGGTGAAATCCAATGCAAAAAAAAGTCAGGTAGAGGAAGAGGATGATGATACGGACAATTCGTTGGATGAAATTACCAATGTAGAGGATACCAAGCTTGTATCCACAATGGATAGCAATGCCAAAGTTTCGGATATATCACCACGGGGTCTGGAATGGATGGGAGTGGTGGCAAAGGAATTTAATCTCTCCGAGACGGCATTCGTTTGGCCGATGGAGATTCCAAATTATCAGGATATAACGGCATCGCCAATTTCGGGGTACGCCATTCGATATTATACCAAGACGGGTGTGGAGGTTAATTTGTGTGGTCATGCGACTCTTGCGGCGGCGGCGGTTTTGTTGAGTTCGAAAAAGGTGGTGAATGGTGGTGGTGGTGGGAATTCGAAACAATCCAACAACAGTGGCAACAATGGCAACGGCAACAACAGCAATGATGGCAACAAAATCACATTTATAGCGAAATATGACGTTCTTCATGCAGAGCTATTGGTTCCTCCATCATCGTCTTCTTTAAAGCAATCCTTGACGTCAATATCCCTCTCCAGCGGAGGAGCTTCCTCCGCCAATGCCTCTCGCATCGCCATGAACTTTCCATGGAAGAATGTCACTCCCATATCTTCCGGCAAGGAAAGCGACCAAGTGGCAATATTAGACATGTTCTCACGTGCCTTTTTCGGCGCCTCGTATTCTTCTTCGGGGAGTCAAGTAGAATCGGCCCTCACCTCCCGATTTCTTAAATTTTTCAGCGGGCAAGATTCTTCTTCTTCCGATCCATTCTCATCGAACCACGTTCTTCACATTGGAACCACCGATGGGGAGGAAGACCTGTTCTTGGAATTGACAGAAGAGGGATTTGATTTATTACGTGGGATTACTGTGGATTATGGAGCATTGGCGCGGGGTTGGGGTGGATATTCCAGAGGTGTCATTATTTGCTGCTGTGCGTCCCAATTGCCGACGGCGGATAGTATTACCCCTGTGGACTTTCGATCGCGATTCTTTGGCCCCAAGGTGGGGATTGATGAAGATCCGGTGACTGGATCGGCGCATTGTTCTTTGGGTCCGTATTTTGGTGCGAAATTGGGAAAGACGACGGTGGTTGGGAGACAGGAATCGGAACGAAGTGGTTTGGTGGAATGTACCATGAGGCAGGAGGAGGGTAGGGTGAGTATTGTGGGGAGAGCGGTGACGACAGTTTCTGGGAAACTGATGATTGGAATATAATGTGCTATGGGCCGTGGCATAGATGATAGTAGTTGTCAATTTCGATATAATATTTGGCATGTGAATATAGTAGTGGACAGTTCTATTCGTTTGAAAGTGTCGCGTAGAAAAAATAAATGGTTTAAAGTGTAATAATGAAACATTTTGATTGGATTTAATGTATGATAGTAGATAGGAAATTGATGAGAAGAATGGTTGCAAATTTGTCAATTGTTACAATGTAGGGTGCATCATGATTATTTTTCATAACGGAGTTATTATGAATCATGAATTGTCCGTCCATATTCACATCAATATAAGAGACATATTAAATTGTTTCATTTAAAGTTTCCCTTTGTTCTTGCTTGTACACCTACATTCATCGTCATCTCTTGTGACTGTCAAAAGTGTGTCCTAATTTCTACTGGATATTGGTTTTCTCTATAGTACATAATATTGCTTCCTATCATGATGCAAAGTCTGAGCAAGAATTGTCTAATGTAGAGTATTGATTCACATTTCCATTGATTAGCAAAAAAAATCCAACAGGAAATAAAACAATCATCATCCCTATTATTTCTTGTTGGAGGACAAACCAATATTCACCCTTCCAATCACGACCCCACAATTCTTGTGATAGTGGTACAATAATGTGATAAAAATGCCCGAGTTCAATTCATTTTAAAAACACCAACTCTTGACATCCATATTTCTACAAGGCACAAAGCAAGGTCCTTGGCCAATCTACTTTCCATGATTTGGTCAATGTATATGTAGTAGGCGTGGTATCGTAGTAGATACCTAGGTTCCATCCTTTGCATGCACTATGATGTATCTGCCATATCACCCTTATTTTTTACTTACTAATAATCTTTCCTCTCTATCTAGAGAGAGGATCATTAAGGCTCTGCGCTCATTATCAAACATTATTTTTTTGTCATGAGTCATGACGTCGTTCATTCCCGTAGTAGGTTCCCGTGACGTCGACTTTACCGCAACGTACATACATCCAAGAGCTACTATGTAGGTCACGAGCTGTAAGTCACGCATGACATGCTACACAGCCATAAGCCATGATGCATGCATGGATGATCGATGCATGGGATCGTCACAGTGACCAGTGACAGCGGGATGGCGGGAAGAGGGAAGCTGAGCGAGGCACGCAGGGAACAGAACAAGATGCGTGTATCGTATGTTGTGCGTAGTTCTCTGTGCGAACGACACCGAGGAAGCAAGACGTCGTCGTTCATTCGTCTCGGTCGTCTGCAATAATGATCGACATCAACAACAACCACATCATTAAATGCATCTCTTCTGTTTGTAATCAACAACAACAGCAACAGCATCATTATTTTTAATGCATCTTTGAAATAATAGAAAAGAGCAGTCTTATTGACCAACCGAGCGAGCATCTAATAATATAATAATAATCAACCATGACTTCCCAATAGCAGCAACCGCAGGTCGCATCGCAAAAAACATACACTACACCCTAAATCAATCAAATCAGAACGCACACAATACCAATACTAAAAATGTCGTCCTCCACCTCCAATCAGCCAACAGACAACAACAACAACAACAACAACAACAATAACAACAGCAGCACCAACAGCCCCCCCCTCCTCCTCTCCCGCCTCAAATTCCGCGCCGTCCAACCGGTCGACATTCCCCAATGCCATCATCTCGAATCCTCCTCCTATCCACCCAAAGTGGCCGCTTCGAAATCTCAATTGCAATATCGACAGCATCATGCGGCTCCTTTCTTTCGATGCGTGTTGCTCAAGGCGGAGAAGAACTTGATTGTTGATGTTGGCGATGGTGATGGTGGTGGTGATGTGGGTGGTGGTGTGGAGAAGTTGAGTTTGTCGAATAATGCTGCTGCTGCGAATGTCGCTGATAATGTATTTGCGCCATTTAGCGGTGATGAGATCAATATAAATAATGACAACAATAACAACAACAACAACAATATCGATGCCGCATCTTCCAAACACCGACGACAAGGAAGCAACAGCGAAGCCTGCCACCACGTCCACCACTCCTCCTCCAATCATTTAATTGGATTCATCTCCGCCACGCGATGTCACGACTTTGCACCCGTGACGACAACGACGTTGACGGAATTGAAGGCTTCGGTCGCGTCCACCGTAAATTCCGCGGGTGGATTCGTGTCGGGGTCGTCTGAAATGGGCAATGATTTGGAAAATACTACTGCGGATACTAACATGGCCTCGTCGTCATCTGCAGCAGCGGCGGCATTACCATTGCCCCAATCCCAACCCACCACCACCTCCACAAACGTCTCCGCGTATTACGGCAACAACAGCAACAACAACAACCACAACCAAAGCTGCGTACTATTCCCCCACCACCACCCCCACCACTACCCCACCAAACACGAACCCAACGGACCCATCCTCGCCATCCATTCCATCGTCGTCCAAAAAGACTATCGTCGCAATGGAATCGCCAAATGCCTCCTCGAAAATTACATCAAATCCATCGAATTGTGGAATGGGAGCGTGGATGCCGATAATAAGAATTTGCAAAAGAATAATGGCGTCAAATTGAAAATGCTCCTGGGGGGTGGGGTCGGCGTCGGCGGTGGAATTGGAATTGGGAATCCCAATGCTGGCATCGGCGGCATTGGCATTGGCATCGGCATCGGCGGGCAAAAGAATAACAAACGGGGGCGTCACAAAAAAATCGAAAAAATAGTCCTCGTGACGAACAGCGAATTGATGGATTTTTTCGTATCCGTGGGGTTTCGATGGAGGGCCACCGTTTCTTCGGGTGCGACACCCCTGTACGAATTGGAGAGGGAGGTGCGATCCCGATCGTCGTCGTCCTCGTCTTCTTCTTCTTCGTCCGCCAACGCGCCCAAGAATTCGTCGTCGTCCCCGCTTCTTCCCGCGTCCTTATTTCCCTACGTCCAATCCTACGCCTCCCCCGCGATGGAACAGGAATGCTACCTCGTCGATGCCTTTGCCCATCCACGGAGATGCGGGAGCGGGAACTCCGCCGCCATTGTCGTATTGCAGGATTCTCCCACCAAAATGATTGTGGATCATGTGAATAGTTTAATGGAGGAGGAGGAAATGATGGAGGATTATTATAATAATGGGAATGATAACGAGTCGTCGTCGGAATATTATTCGAAAGGAGGTGGAGGTGGAGGAGGAGGGATGTGGAGTAGCATGATGATGCAGAATGATCAATTGAAGGAATTGTTGTCGAGTGCGACGGCGGGAGATGAGGAGGAGGAGGGGGAACTTGCGGAGATGAGGGCGGAGGTTTGGATGCATTTTGTGGCGAGGGAGTTTAATCAGCCTGCCACGGCGTTTGTTTGGAGGGTGGAGAATGGCAATGGCAATGGAAATGGGGGCGAGGAGGATGGTGGTGGAGGTGTTGGTGGTGAGGGAGCAAGAAGAAAAAGTTCCCATTCGGATCCCAACCAGGAAGAGGGCGAGGAAGTTGGATACCATTTCGACGAAGATGAATCTTCCTCCGTTGCGACATCGGCGAGTAAGAAGAGCAACGTGCGTGAAATTCACCATTGCATTCGTTTTTTTACGAGAGCCGGTATCGAAGTGGACATGTGCGCGCATGCCACTTTGGCATCGGCATCCGTCTTGTTTCGACGCTATGCTTTGGAACAACAACAACAGCAAAACAACATCAGCCAAGGTGCAATTAATACCATCGGAAAGGGAATGATGATGGTGCAGAAGGAAACGGCATTGGTCTTTCATGCCAGGAAGGATATCGTCCTTCAGGCTCTGCGTGCTCCGCCCTCCCCATGGGATGAGTTTTATTTTCCAAGACTTTCGGATAGACCCGGTGTGACTCCGCTGTCGAATAATGGGGGGAGTAACAACATCATGTCGCATTTACAAACAGATCCCACTATGCCCGCTACCCTTCGAATAGCGATGGACTATCCTTGGCGAACGGTAGATCCTGTGCCTCCGGGTCCTGAGGGGCAAGTCGCCGTTATTGCAATGCTTCGCCGTGCATTCTTTGGGGCGTGGTCGGTCTTATCTCCGGAAGAAGAAGATGATGACCATGATACAGATGAATTGGCATTTTCCTTGTCTGTTCATCATGTGTTGTATATGGGAGTGACGAAGGGAGGAGAGGATTTGTTAATTGAGTTGACAGTGGAAGGGTTTGATTTGTTATGCGGGCGAAGCGTTGATTATGTTGCTTTGAAGCAGGGCTGGAGTGGATATACAAGGGGTGTTATAGTTTGCTGTGAGGTTCCAGAGACTTTGGCGTCGAAGGCTGCTTCGGAGGAACAACTTAATGCTGGTAGAGATGATATCCGGCGTCCTTCGATCATAGACAGACAGGAGTCATTGGGGCTATCATCAATGGATGATCCGGTGGAACGCATCGATTTCCGTTCCAGATACTTTGAACCTAAAGTGGGTGTAAATGAAGATCCTGTATCGGGGTGGCCGCACTGTGCGCTCGGTCCTTATTTTGGAACACGTTGTGGAAAACAAAGGCTGATTGGAATTCAAGAATCTGAAAGGTCTGGCTTAGTCGAGTGTATTCTGAAGGAAGATGAACAACAGGTTTGTATTATTGGTTCAACTGTGACTACAGTTGCAGGAAAGCTACAGATGCAGGCATAGAGAAATCTTATTTGTTATTTATGTCGATTATGATGCTAACAGATCGTAAAGATGCTAAAAAATTGCGGCTCAAATGCTGCCCACATAGACTTCATGATTATTGGGAGTAGACAGTGTCATCTCCGCTGAGTTCTGCGTTGTGGACTGTTCGCCACATAATTTCCTCTCGTACTCGTACTGAGGGAATTTCCCCTCTTTCCCTTTGCTATGTTTGATCGCGATGACAATAAATACAATCACAATCAAAAAGCTAAAAGCTGCGATCAGGGGGATTCTAAAGTTTGCCTTGCTCTCTGTTTCGTCCACTTCTTTCAAAGCATTCTGATCGAATAAAGTCAGCGTAGAGAACTCTTTCCCTAAATAGATTACCTCGATCAAATTTTGATCGCCAAGGGAAAGAGTCTCAAATGTGGTTTCGATTGCATCGTAGGCTGTATACTTGAGCTGCCTGAGGAAAGTATGCATATCTTCCCCATCAGCAACACTAAGGATCAGGGATAATCCGCCCTCAACAATATGGCAGTTTTGGGCTGCAGGATTAGCAGGGGAGCAACTATAATTTTCCGAGATGGTATCTTCAGGTGCTGATAGGACTCCATCAACATGACCCTGTTCCAATAAACGTCTCTGTGTTGCATTAGCACAACTTAATATCTTTTTGCCGACAGCTGCGACCAAAAGACGCTCAATTTCTGCGAGGAACTGATTGTTATCAGAAATGGTTTCGACTTGGTAAAAGTATGGGAGTTCGATTGATGATGATAGAAGATTAGAATCGGTATAAGAATTGCATTTTGCCTCTATATCAGATATTTCAATATTTTCGTCTGGAATGTGAACGATTGTTTCGGGAATATCAGAAGGAATAGAGGCTACGACGAAAGATGGACTTGTTGATGGTTCAATGGTAGATTCAACAGGCACCCTAGTCATTGGTGTTGGCATTTGTGTCTTATCAACTCTGGTTGAAGGAGCAGTGTCAGAGAGAGAAGGAGTAGAGGAAGTGGTGTAGCTTGACGGGACCGAAATCGGCTTGGTGTAAGACGGCGAGGCACTGGGAGGTGTACTCAACGCAGAAAAATGAAATAAATCAGAAGGACTGTTGGAGGAGGTTAAGGCAGGATTGGTTCGGCCTGACTGAGATGGTTGAAATGATGGTAACTCTTTGGAGCTGGGAGCTGGGCTTGACGCAGAAGAAAGAAACGAATTAGAAGAAATTTCGGTGGAGGTGAAGGTAGGGTTGGTTTGGCCTGACTGAGATGGATGAAATGATGGTAACTCATTCACTAACGATGGTCCGCTAAAAACGCCTGTTGTAGACGATTCGAGACTTGTTGGAAGGAGAGACGGAATAGCACTAGCGAGAAAATTTGACCTAATCGTTGGATTTGAAGTCGGAATCAAAGTCATGGACGGCGAGCTCGAGGAGTCAAAACCCGAACTGGTAGATTTGCTTGAAGGTGTAGAACTAGGAGCAGTTGTCGCCAACATTTTGGCGGCCGTGTCTGATGGAGCATCGGAAGGTTCAAACGACTGCGTATCAGCGACTTCTACAGATGGCTCTGTGGAACCGCGCAAGAGTGAACTTGAAGTTGGTCCAACAGAATGAATGTGTGTGGGGTTCAGTTTTGAAACAGTAGGGTGCGGTGTTGGTCCGTCCATAGGGCTCAAAGAAGGTGAAACGGGCTTATTTGACACGGTAGGCATGATGTTCGGCGAATTGGGGTCAAGCCTTGGTGACGCGTCGTGTTTGAATGAAGGCATCATGGATGGTCGGGCAGGCGTAGGAAATGAAGGCCGCCCAAACAGCCCAGAAATTTGCGAGTTGTCCTTGGCAAATGTTTTCTTGGAGGCCTTTGATTTGGTTGTCTTTGATCTCGACGCCTTGGAGCGGTGAGAGAATATGTTGTGGTGGGGCTTGTAAGCGTTGGTTAATGTGACTAGCATTGCCATGGCCAAAATGGCGCAGGCAATTTGAGCGTTCATGTTTGTTTTCTATTGTGAGAGATGAAAATTATGAGGAAGAGTGAAAATCCTCTTGGTAAGCTGGCGCAATTGGTCGGTTACAATAAGCTACAACACACGCTAGAGGGAACCATGAAAATGTCAGTTACAAATAAATTACAGGTTTGAACACACGTCAGTTACGATTGTAACTGACAACCGTTTAAATATGGCGTATGACATGGTAGTTTAAAGTAAACTGATTTGTCGCTGGCGTGGAATCAGTCGCTTCGCGTCAACATTTTAGACGTTTTATTCTAGCCCATGTATTTAGCTCATAAAATTTTAAATCAAATTTTACTCAAGCAAACCGCACGCTAAACAGTTATCTATTCCTTCTCCACTTTCGGTCTTCAAACAAACCTTTAATTGACGATGAAGCTTGCCGCCATCCTTGTATCCGCCATGATCTTCCACCCAGTTGTGGTGGAATCCGCCAACAGGTCACTCAGCCGCCATCGCTTGTTAGGAAAGAGTAAAAAGGATGGTTCTTCGTTGGAATCTGAGAGCTCTAAGGCTTCCAAGGCTTCCCCAGTCGCGGCTGACACCGCCTCGCATGGCGATCACTCTGCGTATTACTTGTTCATCAGTGGAAAGGCATCAAAGGCGACGTTGGAACACATGAGCAAATCAGCCAAATCATCAAAGTCAGCCAAAGCATCGCGTCCGCCCGTGGATTCCATATCCTATTCCATCTCCATCTCTTTATCATATTCCGCGTCTTATTCTATGTCCCATTCCATGCCGAACGCGCCCTCGTCCAATGCAACGGACGATTCGGACCCAAGGATCATTGAATTGAACGAGATTGGTGGGCCGGAGGAGTATGTTACCAATGAATTGACGGCCAATAGTGGTGGCATGCTTGGCGATAGAGTGGTAGTTTGGGTGAAGGCAGTTGCGTGCATGTGTTATCTCATGATGAAGTAATGATGACACCGTGTCAATTATAGGGATCGATATGTTGCATTCGACGACAGAGAAGTAATTGGCGGCGGCATGTGATATCTAGGGGCCTTTTGTAGCCGTTCGTCCTTCTTTTGAAACTCAAGTAACATCACTATTAAATTAATTATTTCGATTAATTATTTGAGAATGCATTGCAACGAAAGAGGTTTCGTGATAAATCAAAAAGGAACGCCTTTGAATTCCTCCGGCTTTGGGGGACTTTTATAATCTGTCCAACTCGACTTATTCTCTATCCATTTGTTTTGACGAAGTCTATTTTGCAATTGGGCGTTACAACTGTTCAGTTCCATGCGTTTGTAAAAATCAGTCAACCTACTGGGATCAAACACAGCCATGCGAAGATTGCTTACGCTTTCAAATGAAGGTGGCAGAGTGAGTATGTTCGTTGGTACGAAATCGTCTAGTGTTACAAGCTGCCTCGATAGAAGAATCTATTTTGAGAATAATATACGGTGTGGTGTTAGCAACGAAAACACGATGCCAGTCAGCAACATCAAATCTGAACAATAGTATGTACCTTTTCGGTGTTTTCCAATATGCTCTCTCGTCGCTTGTTTTGTTTTATATTAGTGGCCTGGCTAATTACATCGCTTAGGGTGCCATATTCATTTATCAATAACGCGGCAATCTTCGGACCGATACCGGGTGCTGTTTACAAAAGGGATCGGGGCAATGTTAGACATCTATTGCCTGAAAGGCATATCGCTGAAAATATGGCACGTTTCTTACCCCCTGGAATATTATCTGATGAGTCTCCAGCAAGTGCAAGTACATCTCCCAACCTATCTGCTGGTACTCCCCATTTGGCCATAACATCATCATGAGATACACGTTCAAAATGCATGGGATCAATCATATGCACACTTGGCTCAATTCCACTGCATAATGAACAGAAGGATATGTCAACACACCAGACAACAAACAGACGAGATTAGACATTCATTCGTGTTAGCTGCTAAATAATACAACTCCTCATTCAACAAATAACTACTTACGGAGCAGTAATGAGTTGCATCAAATCCTTATCTCCAGATAAAATATCCACATCTACTCCCTCTTCCAATGCTTGCCTTGTCAGCGTTGCAATCACATCATCAGCTTCATATCCTGCCGCTTCCACTTGCACAACACCAAATGCATCAGCGGCATCTTTCACAAACGCAAATTGGGGTACTAAATCTTCGGGACATGAACCTCGATTGGCCTTGTATTCCGGATAGACTTCATGACGAAAATTCTTGCCTTTGGAATCAAAAGCGAGGACTACACGCGGTCGATCTCCTTTCAGTAATCTATTGAGTAATAGATTTTGGAGCATTCTACAAACTCCATGGACGGCACCAGTGGGTGTTCCATCCGAGTGGTGAAGTGGAGGGATAGCGTAGTAAGATCTGTATATGTAGGCAGATGCATCAATGAGGAGAAGTGGTTCCCTTCGACGGTGTGTGGGGCTGGAATTTGTACTTGTTGATGGTTCCAATCCCAACTCAGATGCTGATTTACCATTCAAGTCTTCTTCTTGTTTCGGTGTCGCCGCTTCATAAACCTCAAAGTCTGCACTTTTGTTGTTTTCTCCATTGCCATCAGTTTCACTTTTCGTTGTTGCATCCATCCTACTCGCGTCACTTGCCATATCATCGCTGTCCCTTCTAACAGCAGCATCCCTTCTGGCCAAATTTCCATAATAGTCATTCTTCTTATCCCCCCGTTCCTGCTGCTCCATTCTCTTCACCTCTTTCTTATGCTCTCTTGACAATTTCCTAAATTTGTAAATGGAAGCTGCCATCTCATTACCTGCACTTGCCATGGCCTCCAATACATCCTTGTTGGTACTCTCATTCATGCCAGTTTCACCGAATAAGACACGAGCTACCTGTTTGGGACTGTTGATATTGAATTTCTCATCATTGTTGAGTTTATAAATTTGGGATTCCATGTGTTGCAGTTGATGGGATATTATGGTGAGTTGTGAGGTGGTACTGCTCCCATTACTTGATGCTCCCGTCGGTATTTTACGTGGATTTGAATAATTGTTTTCGATCGTCGAAATGTTGCTGCCAGTACTTATGCTGGTGGTGGTGTCGGTGTCATCGTCAAAGAAATTCGCTGCTTTTGTTTTTACCGGCTCCAAGAAGGAAGGGGTGGCACGTGTTGTGAATTTTGAAAACGAATTTTTCACAATTGTGGTTGTTGATTCCGCTTTCAATGTTGATTGTGATTTGTAATCCAGCATCGAGAAAGAGTCCTCTTCTGGAGAAAACTCAGGTAGTGATGATCCGGATAGGGAAGACCCGGATAGAGAACGCTCTGGTAGGGAAGGCTCGGGTATACAAAGCTCTGGCAGGGAAGGCTCGGGTGGAGACAGCTCGGGCAAAGACCAAGAAGAAGGCGAACCAGCCGAAAACGATGCAGGTGGCGTTTCCTTAACAGCTTTATTTGCAATAATTTTGGCCCTTGCAATAACATCTCTTTCGGCATCATCACTGTTGTTGTATACCTCAAGAGGGACATCGTCCTCTTTATTCTCGTAGAAAAAATTGGAAGAAGTACTAGCTGCCCCATTTTCATAATTCCCCATTGATTCGCCAAAATCTGCATCTCCGTAATCCGAAAGTGAAGGAGGCATTTGTCGTTTAGAGTTGGGCGGAAGAGGTCGGAATTGGTAGAGAGATCGTGTGGATGGTATGTTAGGATTATCATTGCTACTATATTGTGATTGTTGCGATTTCCGGTTGGATTGAAATTGTGAAGTTGTGTCTTCTCCTCCGTCATTCGAAACGTCATCAAAAAAATTCACACTATTGTTGTCGTTGTCGTTGTGTGCAAATCGCTGTGTAAATGAAGATGGATATTTTATTTTTGAGGAACGGATTTTTCGAATCGTAGATGGTGGATTACTAAAACTGCTGTGCAAATGTGGCAATGATGGCGTTGATAACGATGGATGAAAATGCAAATTAGCGTTGCTACTGCGGGCAATCCCTCGTGGCCATTGCTGATGGCGGCCACTGATGCCAGCAATGATGATGTTTTTTCCTCCGTTGATGCCGCCTCGAGGATGACGGCATAGGTTGAGAATGAAACTGCAGCATGCCATGGTTGATGCCTCGAATGTCTTCATGCTCTAGTAGAGTAAATAATACTTGTGTTGGATATTATTTCAAGACCGCTGGAGCCATCAGCTCAAATCTCATCGTTTGGAAGCTGTGGAAAGTGGAGAGCTGTGGACTGCGGACAGCGAGTAGTATCACATGTCCTATGTCCTCGATCAGAGACCAGCAACAAACCGAAATCGCTTATAAAACGTGTGTATTGAGTGTCTATTTCGAAC
>JALLAR010000157.1:0-21141 GCA_036939335.1 Conticribra guillardii
ATCATTCTCTATTCATGGCAGAAGATGGCATTTATGTGACCGGGAGCAATGAATACAATCAGCTTTGTGTGGACACAGAGGGATCTAATCTTAGTATTCCTGGCAGGATTGACATTCCAGTCGAAAACGTTGCACAAGTAGCAGCCATCAAATATTCATCGTTTATCTTATACGTTGATGGCTCAGTCAATAGTTGCGGTAAAAATGATGTTGGACAGCTGGGAGATGGCACGGAGGTAGACCAAATCCTCGTCACAGTTCAGTTGGATGGTGTTGTGCGTCTTATTGGTGGTGGGCCAAGTGCCGAGTCCGCATTTTTTGTCACAGTGGATGATAGCGAAAATGATCTTGTTTGGGGTACTGGCCAAAATGATAGAGGCCAGCTTGGTGTGGGAGATTTGGTGAATAGGAATATCCCTTCAAGAGTCAAGTTTGAGACTATGGTACTTCTTGACACTTTATCAGCAGCAGAAGATCACACTATTGCATTGGGCTTATCAGGGGGCACATTGTCGCCAACAATTGCGCCTACTTTGATAACCAGCTCCCCTACAACCTACTCACAACTATGCGAGGATAACGACTTCTTCTTCTGGGGAGCTCCTGAGTCTGTCGGAGAAGTCAGTTCCATCGATGCGACTCGGCCTTTACAGCTTGACGGAAATGTCACTTACACCTCAGCTGGTTCACGGTACTCTTTTGTTGTGTTGAATGATGGTAACGCAGTGTCGGCAGGGTTTATCGAATCAATGGGCAACTATCATGGTCATCTTGGGTTAGATTTAGACGATGTTTCTGAAGGTACAAATGAATTCCAGGCTATTACACAAGTTTTCAACAACGATGTAGGAGAGTTTGTTGATGCTCCTCGCTTTGAGAAGGCGTTTGCTGGTGTTGGAGGCAGTTCAGATCCTGAAGCCATGCACACCATTCTTCTTG
The DNA here is from genome assembly GCA_036939335.1 of Conticribra guillardii. Lineage (NCBI taxonomy): Eukaryota > Bacillariophyta > Thalassiosirophyceae > Thalassiosirales > Thalassiosiraceae > Conticribra > Conticribra guillardii. Next base: position 940 of record JALLAR010000157.1, read on the forward strand.
ACCGGCAAGGTCGAGCCTGGGCCACGGGCGGCAACAAGCAGGGACAGCGTGAGTAGTTGATTTTGTTTGTGTTTGTCTTGGGTTGGCAATGACCATTCTAATTTAAACTCGCATGATCTGTTTCCAATCGCAGTTTGTTTAGGTGACAACATTGACAGATTCATCCCAGAAAGAATTCCCATCGAGAGTCGCATTGTTGATGTTGCGATTGGAGGCGAGCACACTTTGTTGCTTGATGAAAACGGAACTGTATATAGCTGTGGATCCAATGAGATGGGACAGCTGGGCCTCGGAGACAGTGAATTAGGTAGTGCATTTCCTTTTATCAATTATCCTTTGGAGGTTGACACACTGAGCGCAGTAACAAGCATATCGGCAGGTCGTGATCATTCTCTATTCATGGCAGAAGATGGCATTTATGTGACCGGGAGCAATGAATATGGTCAACTGTGTAGTGATACAAATGGGCAAAATCTGGTAACACCTGCTTTACTTGATTTATCGATTGAAAATATTAACAGCTTTGAGGCCATCAAATTCTCTTCATACATTTTGAGCGCCGAGGGTTCAGTCACTAGTTGCGGTAAAAATGATGTTGGACAGCTGGGAGATGGCACGGAGCTAGATCAAATTCTAACTGAAGTTATTCTCGAGAATGTTGTTGATCTTCTTGGTGTGGGACCAAGTTCCGAGTCAGTGTTTTTTGTTGCCAACGACGGAAGCGTATGGGGTACTGGCCAAAATGATAGAGGTCAGCTTGGTGTCGGAGACTTGCTAAACCGAAATGTCCCAACCAAAGTAAAATTTGGAGGAGATGCCAATCTTTGTGTTCTTGCTGTTTCAGAAGACCATACAATTGCGGTTGGATCGATATTTGCAGTGCCAACCTTGACTCCAACATTGTCACCCTCAGCAGCAATATCCACTATAGTTCCGACATCAATACCAACATCACCAACATCATCTCTTCCCACTGTTTCTCAATCAGCAATACCAACAGCACCAACATCATCTCTTCCCACTGTTTCTCAATCAGCATCTGAAGGTATGCCCATCAGTTTTTGTCCTGTCACGCCTTTGCTTTTTAAATCCATGTTCTAAACATCTTATATATATATTGTATACTTGAATAACAAATCGGCCGAACTTCAGCGACCGAAAGTCCTTCCTCGACAACTTCCAATATTTCAACAATTTTTCCTACAACCAGTCCTCCAAGTACATCAACAATTCTTCCTACAACCAGTCCTCCAACACAGCTGAGTAGTCAGACAGAACTCTTCTTTTGGGGTGCACCAGAATCTGTAGGAGAAGAGTTGGCCACAGGCGAGGTGACTAGCCCCATAAGTGGCGATGAAGAAGTGATTGCCATAGCAGCAGGCTCTAAGTACTCTATTGTTTTGCTTGCAGATGGTACTGCACAAGCAGCAGGATTCATCAACACTATTGATGATTATCACGGGCATTTAGGATTACGCGGGAGTGATGTGCTGCAAGGAGAAAATCAATTTCAGACCATTTCAAGCGTGTTTGATGCAGAAAATAACGTAGTTATCGACGCACCTCCATTTGAGATGGTCTTTGCTGGAGCGGATCAGATATCATCACCAGGATCAATTCACTCTTTACTCATTGACAATGAGGGTCAAGTTTGGGCGACTGGAAGCAATTCCAAAGGTGAACTCTGTCTCGGAGATTTTGACGACCGACTAATACCCACAAAAATTCCGTTAACCGGCCGAATTGTGAGTGCAGCAATTGGAGGCGAACACACATTACTACTTCATGAAGATGGAACTGTCTATGGATGTGGTTCAAATGAAGTAGGACAAATAGGGCTTGGCAGCAGTGTTAGTGCAGCAAGCGACCCAACAATAATAGATGGTCTTGGATTTGTTGGAAGCGTGTCTGCAGGAATGGGTTTCTCATTGTTCTTATCATCTGATGGATTGTTTGTGACCGGAAATAATTTTTATGGCCAATTGTGGTACGTTGAAATAATAAGTTCCATCTGTGACATATTTGTGTTTTTGCCTTTTTAACATTCATTATTTTCACTTTGATACGTTGTTACAAAATTGTCTTTTCTCGCAAATGTTTTTCTTCTCTCTATCAATACTCATGCTATTCTGTTCACTTTTGCAATGCAATACAATGAAAACAAACACTAAACAATCTTAAGTGTCGATACAAATGGAAATGACCTATTTAGTCCTGAGTTCATTGATGATGTTGATGGGGATATTGTCGCTTCATTTGAAGCAATACAGACATCGTCGTATATTTTATTCAATGATGGTTCGGTTGGAGCATGTGGCAGAAATAACTTTGGCCAGCTTGGGGATGAAACAAATGATGACAAAATTAGAACAGTCGCTGCTATACCTGCTCCAATACGGAGTCTTGGTGTGGGGCCAAGTTCAGAATCTGCTTTCTTTGTAGACGATGATGGAGCTGCTTATAGCACAGGCTTGAACGACCGAGGCCAACTTGGCGTGGGCGACACCGAAAATAGAAATGCGATGACGAATGTGGTATTCAGCACAAATGTTATCGTAGAGCAGCTGTCAGCTGCTAGTGACCACACACTGTCAAGATAATGGTCATATATTGATGTTAAATAAATGTTAATGCTTATAGTAAAAAGTGAACGAGCCACTGTGATTTTATATAACGGTCTATTACCAAGAAAATGCCACGAACAAAAATATTGACTTGCACTCCAATTCATTGTTTTTCACACTCACTGCACTCTAATGTGCCACCTTACACTGAAACTAAAGAACTAGAATCAGCAAAGGAAGAGAAGCGACCAGACCACAGTGTACTGTTACAAATGAAATAATGTTCCGAGTACATCAAGAATCTGGAACTAATGCATGCAACAATAATTGTCTCAAAGAAACAGACACTATTTAATACTAGTTTGATGCTACATCACATTAGTTTACATCTGTAGCTTTAACAAAACACCGACCTAACACAATCAATATGAACAAAAAATGAAGCTTCATAAATGTGTCGTGAGAGAGTAGAGCTTGCACAGGAAGTGCAGATTTCTCTAGACGATCTAGAAAGGCATTTCGCCATGGGATAAATGCCAGGCACACTCTACTGCTGGGAAAGGGAGAGAGAAGACATCACAGCTTCTGCGCAGTTACCTAGCAACTGTATGGGAACCGGATGCAGAAATGCTAATAATATCTACTCCTTCATCAAAATCCACTATGGCTGGACTTGATCTGGAAATAGTATCACCTGTCCCAAGGTTACCTCTAGTATTCAAGCCTGTGCTAAAAATGAGACCATTGAGACCAAGAAAAAATGCAGAGTTTGCATTTGGCCCAGCGCCAATTTCCCCTATCGCAACTTCATCTGGAATAATAACAGTAGTTCGAACTTTGTCATCAGTGGAACCATCGCCCAGCTGACCCTCTCCATTATAACCACACGAAGCAGCTGATCCATCATTAAATAAAATATAAGACGATTCTGCGCCAGCTTCAAACTGAAGTATATCGCCACCAGCCACGTCTTCTATCAAACTGGGACTGAAAAGTGATGCTGAATTACTATCAACACAAAGCTGTCCATTGGCATTTCCGCCCATGACAAAAAGTCCCTCCTGAGCCATGATCAGCGAGAAGTCAAAACCTGCTGAAATACTCGCAACATTACTCAATCCATTTGAATCATTAGGGAGATTTGTTGTCACGATGACATCACCCAGGCCGAGCTGGCCAAACTCATTGTTTCCACACCCGTAAACTCGTCCAGAATCAGTAAGAATAAGGGTGAAATCAAATCCAACAGCAACACTGACTGCTGGTTCAGGTAAAGAAACAATCTCTGGAAGAAATCGATTGAGGTTGTCGCCTAAACATAGTTCACCAAACTGGTTACTGCCTGTAGCAAACACGTTGCCATCCTCATCAAGGAACATGGAGTGTGTGTTTCCAGCGTACACTCGTCTGAATATTGGAGCGTCAGTCTGAGACCCACCAATTATGACAGTATCAACTGATTGCAACTCATTTGCACCCTGCTGTAAGTTTAATACTGATGTGCCGAGGTAACCGCTGTATGTATCTACAGTGTCAATGAAACCAGCACTTGAAATAGAGCCATCGCTTAGCACAAGTAATGTGTACAACGAACCTGCTGATGCATCTACAACAAGTTCATCAACATCTGTTGGAATTGCAACATCACCAGTTAAGTCAACACCAGCAGCCTCGGGTGCACCCCAGACGAACAAAGCAGTGGTGACAAATTCGCCTGTGATCAAATAGGTAGGGCTTGTTGTTGGATTATCAACCAGCACCTCGTATGTGGGGATATTGGTAGGGCTTGCATCTGTGGTTGGCGAGACAGTGGGGGTTATAGTAGGAAGGTAGGTTGCTCCAATAGGAGATATCGTGGGAGTGTACGTGGGCTCGTAAGTAGTGTCATCTACAGTTGGTGCGTCTGTTGCTGCAACGGGTGCCACTGTTGGAGAGAAACTTGGAGTTAAGGTCGGTGTATCTGTTGCTTCAACAGGTGCCATTGTTGGAGAGAAACTTGGAGTTAAGGTCGGTGTATCTGTTCCTTCAACAGGTGCGATTGTTGGAGAGAAACTTGGAGTTAAGGTCGGTGTGTCTGTTCCTTCAACAGGTGCCATTGTTGGAGAGAAACTTGGAGTTAAGGTCGGTGTGTCTGTTCCTTCAACAGGTGCCATTGTTGGAGAGAAACTTGGAGTTAAGGTCGGTGTGTATGTTCCTTCAATGGGTGCCATTGTTGGAGAGAAACTTGGAGTTAAGGTCGGTGTGTATGTTCCTTCAGCGGGTGCGGACGTCTGATATTGGTAGGGTAGAATAAGGCAAATATGAGCAATCATTTTGATCAGAGATGACCTGAAGCCACTACACAAAGATATCACATGTGCATTTCATTGTGAAAGCAACGATCAAAGGATAGAAAAACAAGGAAGCAACACATTCAAGAGCGATATTAGAAAGATATTCTACTCACTGGCATTGTCGTGGTAAAGGAAGGGGTAGGGTAATAAGTTTCATTTTGGGTCGTAGGAAAAGCCGTGGGGCTAACGTCCGTAATGTTGTCTGCGCCATATGTCGGGAAATAAGTTGGATAGTATGTTGTTGGGAGGTATGTCGGCATGTAGGTCGGCATGTCGGTGACTGGTAAGTACTGACTCTTTCCAAATTTTCCGGACTTGCCATATCCACCAGCCTTGCCTGCTTTGCCAATTTTCCCCTCGCCGTAATATCCGCCAGCCTTGCCTGCCTTGCCATATCGCCCACCACCGTAATATCCACCAACCTTGCCTGCCTTGCCAGCTTGTCCACCGCCAGCTTGTCCACCACCATTAGGATGCCTTCCTTTTGCCAGCCTTACACAATCCTTTACTAATCCTTTGAAGTGTACCCTGCAACACTTTTCTGCAGTGTCAGAAAAATACAGACTGGCACTTTTTTCGTAATATTTGGGATACTTTCCATCGTCGAGACATGTCGTATCATCCCAGCTGGGATAATAGTCCTTGATAGGGGGTGGTACCGTGTTGCCCGGCTTCTTTTGAGTCTTTTTGCCACCAGGTTTTGCCCCGCTCCCCCTCTTTGCTCGTTTCTTCATATTTGGTCTGTTGTTCCACACATTGTTCTTCCTTGCGGTTTTCTTATTCCCGCCCGTCCGCTGGTTCCTCTGCCTCTTCCTTCCTCTTCTTCTCAGGTCTCTGTCAGAATCATGCGCATTCTCTTCGCCCTTTATTTGCAAAGGGTCGAAAGATGTTTTTTCGAACAAATACTCGTCCGTTGCCTCTGAAGTAACCATCTTTGATATGATTGTTGGACCATCTGCGACCACAACGCTTCTCATATATGCCTGCAGTCAAAGAAAGTCAACAGTTAGTTTTTAGCGACGATGGCCAAGGAACTCTAAAGCAGAACGCAGCTTGATCATCAAAATAACACACCTTCTCCCATTGCGATAGCAGGAGCACAGCCCCAATCACGGCGAACGCGAACTTATTCGTCATATTATATTTATTGTTCTGATTCTTCCGATGTAATATCACCATTGTGAATGTATTGCTGGTATTGCACTTGCAGTTATGTTTATTGAATTGCTTTCGTCGTTGAAATAAAGTATGCAATAATCAGATGTGGAGGGATTTCAGTGTTACGGTTTGTGACGGCACCTAGACAATTTAATATTGTTATCTACTTATTTTTTACATCAACGTGAAACAACATAATGCATCTCCTTTTATTTGTTGAGTCTATTGCGTTGATGGGGGGTGGGTAGTACTACTACCAAACCGGTAGAAAAGGAATATTTCATATTTCTCTCAACACAAAACAAGGCGACTCTCGCTCCATCTAACAAAAATTCTGGGCATGCCGATCTTCTATCGCTAGCTGTGTCTGGTGTCTGGGCCACAAAAATTCAAATCCACCGTTTGGACTTTAAACCCAGTAAATCCCTATATATGAGTTCAGAATCTTCAGATACGAATGATGGCGAGAATATCTAAAAATTATCTGGGCTTAAATAAAAGATCTAAGTTTCGACTCCTTCAAACGCACCTTCACACTCGAAACTTGAAATATCTTCTAAACGTCGAGAATTGTCTTTCACGCAGAGGCTTAAAAGATTGGTTTCTGTGACTGACGATCTGGAACCTGGAACATACACGGATGACGTCATTTCGCCAGGGTCGGACGGAGAAAAAAATATTTTTTGATTTTTTCTGACCGATTTTGTTGGGGGAGTCGAGTCAAATGACTGCCACATCATCTGTCACTAGTCCGTGACTAATTTCATCCATTTGTAGATCCTCTAACTCATAATAAAACAATTAGATCACATCAATAGGTTATTCGCCCTTTTACGCGTGGGACAAGAGCTTTTGGCAACGATGTCCGAATCGTTGCCGAAAGCCACACCCTCTGTCTGGCCAATGCTTTACCCACTTCCCGGTGCCTTCATTCTCACACCATTCACAAAAAATACCAACACCCCACCATTAAATTGACATAGCATGATGGGAGGGAATCAAAGAGAGCCGAGGCGAACAACGGATAATGGGTTCGTGGTTCGTCATAGTGCGTGATTTGGGAGTGGCCGCAGGGGCAGCTGTGATGGCACAAGATGCAGTGACATTGCAAGGCGTTGTGGCACAAGTCGTGCAAGTGACATTTTTTGTGGAGGCGGCAGGAGCGATGCTCAAGAAGGCCGCAACGAAGACGGGAGAACGTGGCGCAGCATTAGCAGAGGGTGATACTGTCGGCCGGAGCAATGCCAATGAGGGGCAGATGAGGAGGACGTTTTAACAATGTAATTGCATTGATTTTACTACATAAAAAACATGATTGACACGTTATTTTTGAGTTGTTTTTTGAAAATTCACACTTCCTCACCAAGCCACGTGGCACTGGCAATGTGGGGATCAATGGGAAGCTGATACAATCAGCTCTCTCCAGTTGCATGGATCCCCAATGGATGAACTTTGGAGAAAGAATATTGAAACAAAACTGAATCGCGAGATCAGTTAGCATTTTAATTTAAAAATAAGCGGCTGATGACTCTTTTTTTACAAGAAAAGGCAAAACACGCGGGCATAATTAAATCGGTACCATAACTCATGGGTGCCTCTGGCACGCAAAGGGTGTGGCCGCCACCGCCAGCATCCTTGCCCCCACTCCTCTGGTGCCACCTGCCACCTGCCACACTCAAGAGCCTTTTCCATGTGTGCACATATGGCCCGCCGCCGATACTACCTACATCATCAGCGCTGAACCGGACTAAGGTTAGGCTGAACAGACAGACTATGTAACGTCCGTCCTTGATCAGCAACAAACCGAAATAGCTTATAAACGTGTGTAGTGAGTGTCTATTTCGAACCCATTCACATTTAAATACATACGTATGTACATATGTACAATCTTAGGCTTAACTTTTGGCGACACAAAAAAACCAACACATGGTACGTTGATAAGTATGGGACATTCTATGAGAAAGGGTTTTTCGTTCCGCCTCGCCAATACTAGGTAGTAAAGTAAGTAATATAGAACAGTAGAAATGCCTACACGTACTGTAATCATGATTCAATTGACAAATAAATGACAAATAAATTACAATTTTAAATTGTAATTTAAATTGTAATTTGTAATTTAAATTGCAATTTATTTTATATTTTGTAATTATTTGTAATTTATTTTGTATTTTGTAATTTTTTGTAATTTTTGTCAATTCCATCCCGTACGATAATCCGCAACTATCCGTGATATCCGATGATGTATACAGTTAGCCGTTGTCAAGATAGTATTTGAGAACGACTCTCGTCATAACTATGCACAAACTATACTACTATGTGTGCTGCCCACTTTCCCAGGCAAGCTGGCTCCAATTTCAGTGATGGCTCAACATCATCATCACCATGTTATCACCACAGCCCTGACACAGACTGCAACACAGAGTGAGAGTGAGAGGAAATCGAAGAACACAAATGCAACACATAGACATAGACAGTTATGACCTGTCATAAGCACAAGCAAGAAATTTTTTTCTCCTAGATGATAGTAGAAGTAATAATTGGAATATTTGTGAGCTTTATATCAACAATAAAAGGTTTTTGGAAGTGAATAATTGAATGACATTGATTAGCTTGATAAAGCAACAAAAATTCTAGCCGAAGAGGACCACAAAAGTGATCTGCATGGGGGGGCTCTGCTCTAGTTCCGGGGTATCATTTATGTAACATGGGCATGGTCTACATCATCAGTGTTCAAAAAAGTTCATCTTTTCAAAAAAAATGCATTTTATAAATCTGAAAGCTAGGCAGGCCAGTTAGAGTTAGTAGCATTTCTGCCTTAAAAAAGGTAGGTCAGCTAGATTTAGCATTTTCTCCTTTGGCAAAAGGTGGTAAGTTTGAGTCAGTCCAAAGATCAATTGACAACTCCAACAGCATCTTCTTCTTCCACAACAAGATCATCCATTGTCAACTCTGCTGGCACATGTTGCCAAAAGGACTCAGGAGTCTCAATGTTTTTCTCCAAAAGTTTCAGCACTTGAGAGCTTCCTCTGTATTCTCTTTTTTCAATGCACCACTCTTGCACCTTTTCAGGTACTCCTTTGTCCTTTGCCACCAACTAAGGGTCAACATATATTTTCGAGGATACTTGCCAGCATTGCAAGCCACATGCAGCTCCTCACATACAACCTCATTTACTACCTCAGAGAGGAGATGTAGCCAGAGATGCCAAAGAAACGCCCACAACCACTTCCCACCTTGACTACAACTTTATTATTAGTATGTAGAGTAAACATGAAGCAGCATGAAAGAGATCTCATCCAGACCATTCTGAATATTTTTTTCATCTGGCATTTTTTGCCACTCCCTGCACATTCACAGTCACAGATGATAGAGTACGATCACAGATGAGATGTGCTATCTGTGATGATAAAATGGTATTGCGCTTGTCTAGAGACATGAACCAGGCATAGGCAGTAGGCACACCTCTCTAGATTAGTAGATACAATAGTAGTGAGCATCAAGAAAAGTTCATAATAATATGTAATAAAATAATCTTGACTTAGCTCAATGTTAAGGTGTTATGATGATAGCACAATAATATTATTTCACGAAACGAAGGGAGTCTCCCAAAAATGAGAACCCCGGCCGTGCATGATGGAAACAGAAGACCGGCAGAACGTCTACAGACCATTTGGGATCTTCTAGCATGCTACATGATGTACATCATCATCATCTCCCAGCAACCAACACCCAGCAATCAAACCCCATAAAAACACCAAATCGTAAACTCTAGGTAGAGCGTTAACTGCAAAATATTCAACTGACACCGACGCGAAACAAGAATGCCATCAAACGAGCATTACCAACAATGAATTTAGACAACGCCATATATTCGCCACACTCTGCTCTGTTTCAGAAGTCAACAATTGGATTTTGGCAATCATGCTTCACTGCATTTGGCACTGCAATGATACTTCCGCCTCCTGCGAGTAGGCACTACACGATGCCACCAGGAGCAAATGTTAAGAAACCCGTTACTTTTTTGTCATCATTAGGTATTGGAGGAGGGTATTTCCCTTCCATTCGTACTTTTCATAATAGGCAAAAAAATGCACCAGGGTTTTGTAACTATAGATCCCTTTTTGGCGTAGACACCAAAAGTAACTCACAAAGCGCCGATATCGATGTAAAAAGTACCACCGACAAGAGAGCATGCCCACGGATAGCCATAATCGGTGGTGGTATTGCTGGTGAGTATTTTTTTCAGATAATTTTAGATGAATGAATATATTGTATGATTTATTTTCTTTGAAACAAATTCCTTTATCTAACGTACTCTATCACAATGAAATCAGGCATAACTGCCGCCCAAGCAATTGCAAAGAGATCAGAATTTACTACTCAGATTGTTGTATTTGAAGGAGACACAGAAGGTGGTCACCGCAAGGTAAACTTTGATGCCCAAGAACAACCAGTATGGACAGCCGGTGAGTGTTTGGTCAACAACCTTTGCAATGACACCATTTGTGATCGACTTTTTTCTAATTGACAATCTCTACTTTTTGATCACGATGTGACGTGTTACGTTTGGGCACAAATACAGCGACAGCGCGAAACGCTAATGGTATAGTACCTGGAGCATCCATGCACATAATGAGCCAACGCACGACATTGCTAAAAGTTATGAAGGACACTGCCCGAGAATGGTATTCAGAAAAGACGGAGCAACTCAGACATTGGTTGAATACAGAACTCGTTCATTTTCGGGTAACAAACATCAATAATTTTGATCTCGTCCCACCTTATTTTTCATTGCGTCTTTTTAGGTGCCTCGGTACATCTGCTACTTGGGACGAGAGAGCTACATTTGTAACTTTCTTGAGGCATTTCCTACTCACTTCCATCCTTTCTGGCGAAGACGAAGCGAACAAGCGTGGCGGGTATATTGTTCAACTAGCTAAGTCAAATCGCTTCTCTTTCCTCGAGGCTTTGGATATTTCTGACGACAAAGAACTTGCTTCGAAGATCGGATTTGGAAGAGGATTCCTCTCACTTCATAGATCTCACGAAGGAGCAATGCACGCTGCCAAAGAAGGGGAGCTGTTTGGAGAGAGATCAGTAATACTGCCATATGAAGATGCAGTCAAACTTGAACCTCGAATATCAAAACTGCCAATGAAAAATCTATTTGCAGTTCACCGACTTGATGACTACACTGCAAACTCTGCATTGTACGTTCAAGGCCTGGTCAAAAAGATCAAATCAATGGGTGTCGAATATCGATGCAACGGAACAGGAATCATTGTAGACATCAGTGTTATTAAAAATAAGACTGATGCCATGTACACCAGAGACGAATCAAATGAACCCGGAAGAAAGTCATTGGCAACATCGGCGTCACAGCAGGGACATCGTTTCAAAGTAACAACAAAGGATGGCACTGCTCATGAATTTGATTACATAGTGCTGGCAGCAGGTGTGAACTCGCCGCTTATTGCAAGGAAGCTATCAGCAGGGGATTCTTGTCCAACCTATCCACTTCGAGGTTATTCTTTGTCATTATACACGAATCATACACACGAAACTGACGGCAATGGTCGCTTACAGAAAGGAATGTCATCAAATCTGCTAAATAGACCCATGTCTGTCGACGATATGTATTGTTCATCCGTTGGACCGAATATGGCAAGGATTGCAGGATTTGGTGAACTTGTGGGCTATCGCGACAAGGCAGTGGATGTACCATCATTGGGACCAAAAGTACTGTCTCGTTATGGGCGTACTCTCTTCCCTGATTCCGATGCTTCTGAAAAATCTGCACTGCAGTGTTTTAGACCAATGAGCCCAGACGACATTCCTCTGGTTGGCGAGGTGAGTTCAGTTCCTGGTTTGTTCTTGCACACGGGCCATGGGACATTGGGATGGACTCTTTGCCTTGCCACTTCAGAGTGTGTTGCGCAGGCATTGTGTGACAAGATTCAGGGTATCGAGGATCAGGTCACATACAAGTTGCCAGGGGACATTACGATTGATCGTGCTCCACTCTCGCCGGATAGATTTCTGTAATTCACAGTTGTGGAGGGGTTCATTTTTACTGTCTAAACAATAGGAAAAGGTTTTTGTATCGAAAGAAAAATACAAGTGATTAATAAAATTAATGATTGTCAACCTGCACAGATACAGTTTTAAGGTACAAACAAATTGAAAGAACTTGTTTGAAAAAAGTGCTTACATAAACGAATCAATGGAAATGATTGACCTTTCAAAACGATGAATGTATCATCTCGACATCTTTCTTGCACAACTACAATACCACTCTAATCTATTTGGATTCAGAAATAATAGCTTGAATTCAAGAAAAAATCCAAACAATTATTTCCCTCAACCACGACAGACATTATTTCTAACAACATGCACCTGTTTTACGGGCCAACACTTCAGACACAGTAGTACACTCGAGACTCGAGACTCGACAGGCGATAGGTCAACTCACGGGTCATGGTGGGGTCATTTTCTCACCTCTAATCTCTACTAGAGTATCTAACAAAAATAATATGTAGTAATGCCCGACGCAACGATTCTCATTTTTTTATCTAATGAAGTCGACCTACCGACCGTAGATAGTCACACTTCCTCCGCAGAAATACTCCCCAATAGAATGCCATGGCCATTTGCTCTCTCCTCTCCACCCGCTCAATGCGGACTCGACCATGGAGGTGTCTGGCTGTAGTGTTGCTCGTAGCATCATTTTGCTTCCTAAAAAATAATACAATCAATGCTTCCAGAGATGGCATTGGAGGAGTTGACAGCATATTGCAAAATCGGCACGAGGATAATCGGTCCCGGCAAGATTCTGTTGCAAGAAGAATCAGTCAATTAAATATACCTTCGCTGACAGGTTTAATACTTGGATTATTTCCATTGCGATACGAAAACAAAGGTTCTAAACCACAAACTTACGTGAGAAGACAGGGCCGACAACAACATAAATCTCTCAATAATAATGTTGACGAGGGGAGAATAAAAAACAAACATGTATTGCATCGGTTTCTGATCGATCCAAACGAATGGGAAGATGACGATGACCATGATTTGCCCTTTCATCTTCAAGATGACGATGCAACCAGCAACAGCCCCAGTGGTAATATCAACGAAAATGTAGCAAATGAAAAAGGCAGTGCAAATGACAATAAATCAAAGGGCGTAATTTACTCAGATGACATTCAATCTAAAGAATCTGATCCGTTGCCTCCTCCTCCTCCACCACCACCGCCGACTCCGGTCGAGAATAAAAACAGCAAAGGAAATGTGGAAGATGGCATAAATGAGGAAGAGAAAGTAAACAATGACATTGATATGGCGAACGAAAATAGCAACAGTGTTAATAGCAACAGCAGCAAAGAAGAGAAAATCAGCGAGACAAACAAAAACCAAAGCAAGAACAAAGAAAACCGTGCAAATAAAAACAATGATGGCCCTCAAGCTGACACAATAATTGACGACATACTCCGTGGATTTTCCTTTGCTGCATTTTTTTGCATGATTCTCCTCTGCTTCCACAAGTTATGCTGGCACACCTGTGTCAGATGCGGAATCTTCCCCAATGAACGAGTATTGGAAGCACGATGGAGACGATTGCAGCTGAAGAACAAACGAGCGTATTTCAATCCTCATTCTCCGCCATTGGATCCCAAGGGATTAGGGGCATGGATGGCAATTAAGGCGAAACATGATAAATATGGCGGAGGAGGAGTGTGGGATAGTGTTACTGACGATGTAGAAAGAGATATGGATGAGTGGGATAACAAGAGCGAAGGAGACATTAGCTTTGACGACGATGGGATAGCGCTAATGACATGGGAAGATCACGGCGGAGATGTGGCAGTGTACAGTCGCTGTGATGATGGAAGTGCATCTACTGGAATGGAGTTGGAATATGGAGAGGGAGATGAGTTGGAGGATAAGAGCCACGATTCCAGGTTGTTTGATGTAGATGGGGGTGTTGGTGTGGAGAAGGAGGCAGACAAGTTTTTCAAGGGTAGAAGCTTGGGCAACAAACGCGGTGGCAAATTGAAGGATCTTATTACGAGGGGATCTTTGCCAAGTGATAGCAACAATGGCGACTCCGAAGCATCCAGTGAAAACTTGTCTACCAAAACAGATGCTTCCCATACACAACAAAAACTAGGAGATACAGAGAAAGATCAAAAGAAAATGTCAGATGACGCTTTTTTTGATGCTCTGGAACCACCCTCTGGAGGAAAGGACAATGACTCCTCTAGAAGCAATGGTCTACCTTCATCTGCACAAGATTTTGTAAAGGCGGAGCAATTTGTAAATAACGGCCATGTTCTTCTTCATACTGGCGAAAACAACCAAGCATGGAATGAGGAAGACGATAATGATGATGACACAGAAACATCTGACAATGGCATAGATGCAGATGACAGAGGATATGACGAAGATGCTGATTTGTTGGGACTTCGTTCTGATTCTCCCCCGCCACTAGATTTAGAAGAGATCGAAAAGACTTTGGTGCAAAACATGGAAAAGGCGCAATTTCATTAGATTGTATGTGTTTTTTTGTCAAACATTTTCATTTAAAAAAATCATTGAATATCGAACATCATGCCTTGTGTAATGCTTGTCTAAGAGTCGCATACAAGCAATAAAATCATTTGAGGCAGTATTTTTTAATTGCAGTAACGTATTTTGCTCATCAGTGTCTAGCTATTGCACATTATAATGGTCAGATTAAAAATGGTCTTCAACGTTCAACAGGGATACATATTTAGAACATTCTGAATTCTAAGAAAAGAACTCAACAGATGCGGCACAAGATTCATCTGACGAATTTTTGCGGCAAATGCTGCCTTCGCCCCCACTCAGCGTAACAAGGACATCGGCCACATCTGAAGCGTCGTCGACAAAAAAGGATGCATTGGTTGGTTTCTTCCCGACTGCAACGTTGAATGCATATGCATCTGGACATTCAGATTCTGCTGAGAAAGAGATAACAGACTGGAATGTTGAAACGAGATACATGGATGAGTATTTTCATTTAAATATAACTTGCGTTAGAACACGACAAAGGAGCGGGATTATAAACAACTCACAGTGAACATTTTCTCATCAGAAATATCATCTCCGATGCACAGAGCAAAATCAACACCATTTTGATTGTTCTTTTTGTTTGACTGTGCATATTCCAATATCTTTTTCACAATATGTCCCTTGTTCAACTTTCGTGGGACCACCTCCACAATTCCCTTGAGAGCTACAAATCGTACATCAAAAGAACGTAGTGCTTCTCCTAGTTCAGGAACCAAGTGCGACGCTTGGAGTGACCCCCACTCAGGATCACATGAATAGTACGACCACCCAATGCTTGAATGGGTGAGCTTCACAAATGATCCATTCGTCCGAGCTGTGTATTTAGAAATAATTGGCATTGCGACCTAATGCCAACATGGTATCAAGCAAAACGAACAAATGTATGGTAAGTCAGGCAAGCACATAGCATAAGAATATAAGTTGTTCCTAACCAATGACACATACAAAAGCTTACCTTTTTCACGTCATTCCAGTCCACTCCAAAATCAAGATACTGCCAGACACGCTCCCCTTGGTTGATTGGATCAGCAAAGCATGCGCCATTACTTGCAGCAAGACCGAGTCCAGGTATGTTGCCAACAGCCACTTCAAGATTTTGCATTGAGTCACCTGACACAACATACACAGTATTTCGCGGGTCTGAGCATAACTTACAAAGAGCCAAAGTTGAAGTCTCAGGAGGCTTATAACCGGAGGAACCTAAAATCTCTCGTTTCAAGTACTTTCCTGAAGGCTCCTTAGCAACCAGCGTTCCATTGAAATCAATGATGATGACACGATTCGTTGTCTCGGCATAAGCAGATTTAAGAGCTCGCAAATCCAACCTTTCAAGTCCTAATTCAATTTCGCGAGCAAGAATTGAATCTGGAGAATTGTCTCCAATGACATCAAGGCTTTTGGATTCATCCATATTATCAGACAAATCTCTCAATACATTGCGCGTCCAGAGCCCTGATGAACTTGTAGACACAAAATCAATATCTCGACCTTGGCGCGCATCACGTTCATTCTGTGACATGGACAGGGCACAATCTATGGATGTCACACACATTTGAATGTCGAATGGATTCACACGCAATGCCCCATTCAGAATTGAGCTGACAGCCGAAAATTCTGATGCAATCACTACACCTGGATCTGCTGGTTCTTTCCTTGCAAATACATATTCCAAAGGACACAAGTTTAGCCCCTCTCGAATAGGAGTATGCATCATGACATGCGATGACATCCATATGGCAAGTCGTTGATCAATTGGAAGAACACTCCCAACTTGCTCTTCATAGTCAATGACTTCAGACCCAAACTTCATTTTAATCCTCTGCACTAAAGATCGAACTTCACGCAGCGTATCTGCCTCATCCACTCTGCGTGTTCCTGGAATGAGACAACGCTGTAGCAATACCACTTTTGATTGCCATACTGGATAATCTGTCAGAAGGCGTTCAAATGCCAATAACTTCAAACTCACACCCGATAGTCGTTGGGCTACTGCAATTCCAGCAATGATGGATCGCCCTTCATGCTTTTCTTGCAACGCCTCAGCATCATCCTGGACACTTGGAAATGCCAATAATGCTTCAATGATATCCGTCTCCACCGACACATTGCTAACAGTAACCAAAACCTTAGTACCACGATGACGCACACCAATAAGACCACCAACCAAACTTTCATACTTCAAACCCAAAATACGCTTAGCAGCATTAAGGAAATGACGAGCATGATCAAATGCATGAAACCCGACAACATCCGCATGAAGCATCCCTTCCAACAACGCCTCTCCGTGCTCCAACTCCCGAAAGACCTGAGAGGTAGGGAATGGCACATGAATGAAGAATACCATCTTGACAGGTCGAACATTTTGCACCACATTGTCTTCATCATTTTTTTCTTTATTAAACATTTCCAAAGACATTGAACGAGCCTTCTTCCCCGCTGCCCCCACTTCCGTTTCTCCTCGTGCATCACGAAGCATGCGCGGCAAGAGCGCCAGGTGATAATCATGTACCCAGACAATATCCCCACCAGAGACGAGTTCGGCCATGACTTGACTGAATCTACGATTCACTTCAATGTAGGCATTCCACCAACTATCCAAACGACTTTGATCCCAATCACTCTGAAGATTTGGGAGTACCTCCTGATCGGGTACATCATTGTTTTTCATTCCACCACGATGATGAGCACCACCACCACCACCACCACCGGAGGCCGAACCCAAAATAACCCCACCACCACTCGTTCCACTGACACTTCCCGAACGTTTCCTCTCATGAGCCTCTGCCGCCGCCATGGCACATGCCGCTACATGATCCGCCCCCTTTTTTCTCTGCCTCTGCCCCCATCCATTGGTTGCCAAATCTAGCAAATCGACATTATGAAAACTAGGCCACAAGACTTGTTTGCAGAATCCTAAATACATGAGATCGAGAATGCTTTCCGATGAAGACGACGATGATGATGTTGATTTAGACTTGGTAGTATTACTACCACTACCACTACCACTACCGCTACCGCTACCATCCTCATTGATAAAAAAGATGGGAATGCAATCCATAGGCTCCAACACCCCCCGAATAGCATCCCTCTCCCTTGGATCCAACAAGAACTGCGCCGGAATATTGGACACCGTCCCGATCCAACGAGTGGTACGCATGGAGGACACTCCATGAGTTTCCGTTTTGGCAATGAGCGATTCGGACCAGCAGGCGGTCCATGTCGAGTCCATGGGATCGCGGGTGAGAATGACGGGGAGATGGTAGCAGACTATATAGATGCATTCTTTTTGGGTTGCCGTTGATGATGTTGATGGTGGTGGTGGCTGTTGATCCTGATCCTGCTGCTGATCGGCATCGAGTGGATCATCGTCTTCATTTTGAATGTGGGCATCGTCATTATCCTCCTCTTTGGAAATGGTGGACAGCAAGTAATGATCATCATCATCATTATTATTATTTGTAGTGGTGGTATTCTTGGCATTTTCATTATTTCGAATGGTTTCCCAATAATCTTGAAAGGATGCATCTTGTCCCATGTTCCAATGATCGACAATTTCCAAATCATGCACTTCCTCCTCCTTATCATTACCATCATCATTATCATTACCATCCTCACCACTATCATCATTGCCATACTTCTTCTTTGGTGTTCCCATGGCAATCAACGCATCCACCCTCCTCGTCCTATAAGGCAACGCACTCACACCCTCCCACGTCAAAATCTGCGGAGAATGATACGCATTACCACCACCACCACCACTCGTGGTGGTCGCCGAAAGGAACGACGCCATGGAAGTTGCCGTCGACGGCGGAGCGCTGATTCCGGTATAATAATTGGGCGGATTGGAAATGGGGGAGGATGTTGGATTGGAGGATGTGGCGGTGCTGGTTAGCAGGATGGGATTGCCTTGCGCGTCAAAGAGGGAGTGGGATCGTTTGTGATGTCGGTGGTGGTGGTGCGATGGTGGTGGTTGTTGTTGTTGTTGTTGTTGTTCATCTTGTAGTTGCAGTTGTTGTTGTTGTTCCTCATCTTGTTGTTGTTGTTGTAGTTGTTGTTGTTGATCAAAATCAGTAGCAGTATTAGCAGCAGCATCATTTCCATCTCCTTCTTTGGAGGATTCTCCCGCAGTAGTATTGGCAGATTGCAGTACACATGGAGGAGGAGGGGATGGATTTTCATAAAGGACGGGTGGGAATTGAAAGACGTGATCATTATCATCCTCTTCCTCTTCTCCCGATGATCCTGCGGCTGCTGCAGCATTGGAGTAGACGTGGACTTTTTTGCCACCCTCTTCTTCCTCTCCTTCTTCTTCTCCTTCGGAGGGAGATGACGATACCTTCTCCCCATCATGGTCATCGTCATCATGGTCGATGTCATGGTCCCTCTCATCGTCACTCCCGGGGGGAGTCGTCGCCACGGTATGATTCCCCCCTCCCATGGAAGAGCTGCCATCGTCATTATCGTGAGTATCTCGTTTGGTGCACAGCGACCAATCTATGGTGGCTCCGGGAGTCACTGCCACGTATCTATAGCGATGAATCAGTGGGCCGAGATCCGACATGCTGACATCCATTGTGGTAGTGGTGGTTCCATCCTTGCCTACACCACTGCTGACACCGCCACTGCTGCTAATGCTCTGTGGTTGATGTTGTTGCTGTTGGTGATGCTGCTCCATCACCAACGCCGACGCCGCCCCATCGTCCACCACCACCACCGGTCGCTTCGTCTTCCACAAGGGATACATCTCCGGAGTCGTATACATCTCCACCGTATTTTGCAATAGTCGATTGTGCATCCGTGCCAAATTCGCCATGACCCCCGTTGCGCCGCCCTCTCCTCCCACGCCCGTTGCACCACCACCACCACCTACACCACCATCGCTGCCGCTGGCACTATTGGCATCGTCGCGAAACAATCCGCTTCCCACGCTCTGATCGTCCGAGTAATTGTTATCCTTGTCGGGAACGTCGTTTTGGGGGGGAGGGCCGATGGAGGAGGTGACGCGGAGGGTGGTTCCGTGGGGGAGTTCGGCGCGGCATGCAAAGTGGAAGCGGAGGATGCGGCCTTGATGCCTTGATGTGACGCTGTTGCTGTTGTTGCTGTTGTTGGACATGATGCCTTGTTTGTATTAGATACTACAATACTCGTTGACTCTTTGACACGTCCAATAGTAATGATGCTGCTACTACTATCTACTTCTTGTTGTTGACCATCAAGTCCTGGATTCAGAGAGAGAGAGAGCCTTGATCTAGAGTTCGACTTCTACCGCTCGCCACTGTATACTACTATCTACCCGTAGAGAGTTAGAGACAGATGGAAGATTTCAATCGCTATGGTAAATATTATACTTCTTCCATGGTCGACACGATGTTCGTGATGTGATGATGATGTGTTTTTGTAGTATGATGTGTCCAGATTTTTTTCTTCTGATGATGTCGCAGGTCTCGCACGCAGGTGGTGGAGTTCGTTTAGTAGTACCGTATGGATGGATTGCTTCGGACACATGTTCCACGGGGAGCCACTAATCTCCCTCAATTTGATACAAACTCAAAAAT
>JALLAR010000158.1:0-25371 GCA_036939335.1 Conticribra guillardii
ACCACCACCGCCACAAACAACACCAAGAAAACAGCAGCCACCACCACCACCACCATACCAACAACAACAACCCCACCACCAATAATGAAAGCATGCCTCGCCATCGCCGGAGGAGGATCCAAAGCCGCATCCTCCATTGCCTCCGTTCCCGGCGCGTCCTCCTTATTGTTGGAGTCGATTGTGCCGTACGATCGTTTGTCGTTTGCGGAGTTTGTGACGAGGAATGATGATGGTCGGTCGGAGATGATGGATGTTGGCGATGGTGGTTATGGTGGTGAGGGTGTGGATCAAGAGTGGTTGTCGGAGTTGGAAACGTTCGAGGAGGATAGCAAGAGGGGGGGAGCGTTGTCCAAGTCGTTTTCGGCAGTGTCTTCCGCTGCTACTGCGGATGCTACTACCACTGATGCTGATGCTGATGCTGCGACTGATGATGATGCCGATGTAGCGAGTGGCCAACAATTAATACAATCATCGACGACCAACAGCAATACAAATACAAATACCAATACCAATACCAATACCAATAACAACAACAATCCAAAAAATACCAACAGCAACAACAACGGCAAGGAAGATTCCTCCTTTCACTTCTGCTCCGCCCAAGCAGCCATACTCCTCTCTCGCGCCGCACTCCATCGTTCCATATCGCTATCTCCCAGTTTTCAAGACAGGTCTCTCCATTGCACGGGCGTGGGATGCACTTCCTCCTTGGTGGGGAAGATAAATAATGATGATGATGATAACGGGGGTGACAATAATGGCGGAGAAGAAGAAGAAACGGAGAAGGAGCGTCGTCGTCGAATGAGAAGTAGAAAGAGTCGTGCCTATATTGCCGTGAGTACTTTGAAAGGTGGGACTTGTGTGTGGAAGGTGGAATTATCGTGTGGGCAAGATGATTATGATGATGATGATGATGATGATGCAACAACAACCACTGCAACAACAACTGCTACTACTACTACTACTACCAAAAGGAGGAGGAGGAGGAGGAGGAGGACACGGGCACAAGAAGAAACAATTGTTTCCAATCTCATCCTATTGTCCATGATACAACATCGGGAGGGTCTGAGAAGCATGGAGCACGATGCGATCGGGTCGATTGTGGATCAAATATTGGATAGAGAGGGGGATTCCATTACCGAAAGATATTTCGGTAGGCAACACATGATGATGATGATGAACAGTGATGGCGGTATTTCTAACGATGGAAACAAGTCTGTTGTCCCGTCACAATCACCTGCTGTTGGAGCCCAGCATATCATTAATGGGGATGCAGATATTGTTGCTGTATTGCCAGTGGTTGTACCAGTATCGTTGCAATTAAACGAATCAGAAAAGGGGCAAACACCAATAAGTGAAATGAAGAGTCTTTTTTCCGATAATCGAATTCCACTCCCAAGGGACGTGCTCATTGTTCCTGGAAGCTTTAATCCACCTCACCATGGTCATGTTGCACTGGCAAATGCTGCAGTATCTGTATTACGACGGCTACGAGAAAGCGAAAAGGACAACACTGGCAGTAACTGGGAGAGTAGCAGAGCTTTGAATAGCAACAACAAAGCACCTTCAAAATCATACCAATCCCGCTACTCTTCCCTATCCTCCGTTTCTTCCTCTTCCTCTTCGTCCATCCTCAATAGTATTTGGAATACAGTGCAAAAACACTCCACTGAGCAATACGACCCCACTATTTTATTCGAAATGAGTGTCACCAATGCCGACAAACCTCCTTTGGATCCATCGGAAGTGGAACGTCGGCTCAATTTATTTCTCACTCTTCCTAACTCTGGTGTGCAAATGCCTCGGGATTGGGGAGTGATTTTGACAAATGCTCCCTTGTTCTCGCAAAAGACGAGTATATTGAATAATGTGATTCGTGGAGGACAATCTTCTATGGCGTTGTCGACGAGCTATCGTAAGATGTCGTTTGTTTTGGGATCTGATACGATGGTGCGGATTATTAACCCGAAATACTATGGAAATAGTCGAGAGAACATGATTGCAGCCCTTGTGGATATGAAGGAAATGGGTGTGCACTTTATCGTTGGAGGTCGATTGGAACAGGGGACGCAGGATGGCCCAAAATTCGTGAATGGGGAAGAAGAAATCAAGTCTCTTCCATCTCATGTGCAGTGCATGTTTACGATCCTCAAAGAGGAAGACTTTCGTGTGGATGTCAGCAGCACGGAACTGAGGAAGAAATTGGATAAGGGAAGTACTTTGTAGCAGTAAAGTAACATGTTATTTCGTTATTCTCCCATTTTATCGAAGAAATAATGTGAAACAGCTACTGAGTACCAGTCTTAAAAATACCAATTACCAATGTCTAGAGTACCTTGTTTAAATATATATTATTGTGTTTCCTAACAAAAAATGTTGCAATGTTGAGTGATATTTAGCGCTAAACATTGAGTGTTCATTGTTGGTGAGATTTATATGTATGCAAAACATGTCACTCAGCAACATTGTCGTGAATTATGTAAAAAATCATGGTCCTAGGCAACCTAAAAGGATGCATGATCAATGGGTGCTTATCTCTCTTTGGAGGCAATTTTTACAGATCCAGACCCGGATTTCGCTTTTAAGTTAGAAACTTTCCCAGATTCTGTCCCTGGTTTCTTACGACCCTGCTTTTTTCTTCGCTTCTTTGCACTATCCTGCTTTAGCTTCTCCTGGTTCTCGCGGGAAATTTCTTCCTCGATCTTCTTTTGCTCCTCAACAAACTGATGCCATTCTTCATCTTTCTTCTGTTTTTCCTGAATTTCACCAATGGATGCAGCTCTCTCGCGTTGATGAACGTACCATTTGTTTCCTCCAATTCGACTCATGTGGTCTTCTTTCGATTTCATGTCTTCTTCCTCTTTTTGGATGTCAAATAAGCTTGCTCCCTTTGGCTGAGTGGGTTTAGATGGTACGTTGCTGCTCGCTGGCTTTGCAGCCCACCCACCGACGATTTTGTTCTGTTTTTGTTCTGTCTTTCTCTCGAGGAACGCACTTAGTGGGAGAGACTTTTTTGATGCAATGGACGGGGACATTGCTGAGTACGTGGATGAGGTAGGTGTGTTAGCAGTCGACACGATTCGAGATTGCGGATTCACTACTTTCGCTGCCGATTGAAACTTTGGTGGAACTATTCTTGGTTGTGCTGTTATCGCTGTTCTCTGCTTCTCCTCTTTCAGAATTTCTTGGAAAGAATTGGACCTCATTTTGTTCTTAGACATGGTGTCAGTATTAAGTGATGTGACTGCAGGTGATACCCATGCACTCTTGGCATGTGTTGCTGCTTCCTTTGGGTGTAACTTGTTGGATTGGTGAGTGGGAAATGTTGGGATGGTCTTTCCTTTCATCATTTGATTTTGAAAATAGACATCATTTCCTTTGTTTTCCGTCAGTTGCATTCGCTTCATTGCCATCATACTCTCAGCGACATTCTTCTCTTCTTCGGCCTTAACATGATTCAATCTGTTGCGATGTTTCCTTCCATTCATGTGTAATGTGTAACTGTCGTTGTCAGGACAAGAGACACCACATGCATCACATCGGTACTTTGAAGCATTGCATGGCACGCTGGTTCTCCTGGAAACCTCTTGCTCGCGAAATAATTTTCTGGATACATGCAAAACCTCCGTATTATCTTCTGAAATTTGAACCTCCTTCTCGGCATTTGGTTTAGCGTGAACAATTGGATCACTGGTCTCAGATTGCACACTTGGTCCTTTGTCAGCGACGTTTTCAGCAACCACGATGATATCTTTCCCCTTCCGCTGCCTCGCAGTTGACTCAGAGTTTCTAGATTTCTTTACATTCATTGGTTTGATCGATCCGGAACAAGATTTCAGAATCAATCGCCCATCCTTCATCCAATCCTTTGCATTAGCCAATTGATAAAGTAAGGGATGGAAGATTCCGTCATACTGGTAGGACCTCTCGGTAACTTCCAGACCAGTTCTGCTAGATATGAACATCTCAAAGTCGCCGAGTTTGCCAACAGAAAGAACCCCATCCATATTCATCTGGATGAATTTTTCGCAAAAGTTTATAAGTGGGTGGCAGTTCAGTCTGCGCGCAACAATGGCAACTGGAACAACATTGAATAAGTCCACATTTCGAGCTATTTCTATGGCCCCCAAGTCTTGCAGAGACAATGGGCTGTGATGATCAGCGTTCGCACTCAGCTTAGCCCCAGGAAGAACCGCATTTTCTGACACCGGTTGCAAGCAAGGAAGTGCTGGGAAGCTTGTTCCAATCAAGAGCGCTGTGTGTTCTTTAGCTGAAGAGACTCCAACCGCTCTATGTACACGTTTCACCTTGCGTGGGCTAGGCTGCCAACGGACTCCCTTGTGCCCAAGGGCATCGTTACCATAGCAACTACCCCAAGTAAAAAGATGCCCATCTGCAGTAACAACTGCGAGCATCAAATGATCAGGAAAGTACACGTGAAATAAACAATTGAGTAAAAAACAAAAAGAAATTGTGGTGTCAATCGTGACAAGAATCGGAAGAAAATGAATCTCACCTGCACTATGACTTTCTGATGCAGATACCGAAACAGCCCGACCGCCGCCATTCTCTGGGAGCATGGCAACAACAAGTCTTGGAGAACCTATAGTTGAACTTTGAAGTGGATTTTTGCAGTTGGATGGTGTTGCCCAGTCAGAATCATCGTTTTTTTGTGTGTTGCACTTCTCAATTCCCAATGATTCAGAATGCAAACCCCAGGTGTAAATCCTACCATCTTGAGTACCAATTGATCATGAGAGTACACATGAAATACAACAATTGAGTAAAAAAAACATAAAGAGAATGCTGGTGTCAATCGCGACAAGAATTGGAAGAAATTGAATCTCACCTGCAGTGCATGCAATATTGTGGTATTTTGCACAGGCAATTGCTGTAGGATTGATGCAAATAGATCTGGTGTAGGATGAGGTGCTAGTTCGCGAAAGATCAGTAGATGAGTTACTGCCGCCTGCAGTGGGAAAAGTGACTCGCATGGGGACATGATTTCCATGACCCCAGCCATAAATAACATTCACAGGCAACGAAGCGAGAGAAGATTCGCCGTCAGAAAGAGTTGGTGGCATCGTGAGTACGAGTGTTGAAAACTCAGCAGCAGCAACTGAAATTGCTCTACGCCGTGGTTTCGCTGACCAGAGCCCTTCAACGCGCTGCGGCCGATGGCAAACTGAACTACCTGCTCCAGGTGAAGATGCTGAACTTGAAATAGAGTCTCGATTGCTAGAAAGAAGAGATCGTGTTCCTAGCTGAGCAGATTTATTGTCACCCCACGCATATACTTCCCCAAGCTTGG
Organism: Conticribra guillardii; assembly: GCA_036939335.1. Taxonomy (NCBI): domain Eukaryota; phylum Bacillariophyta; class Thalassiosirophyceae; order Thalassiosirales; family Thalassiosiraceae; genus Conticribra; species Conticribra guillardii. The sequence continues at coordinate 5,312 of JALLAR010000158.1, forward strand.
TAAGAGCTACTGAGTGGCGTTCACCCGCTGCAACGGCAACTACAAAACACTGCTTCATACTCTCAACTCTCCGCGGAGACAGCTTGCTGCTGTTTTGGTCTTGATTAGAAGACATCCCTAATTGACCAAAACCATTCGATCCCCAAGCAAATACTGAGCCATCGGCTACGTGATCAAGCATTTTACAAAGAAAATTGGTGAGAACTCAACACCTGATCCATACCAAGATTGTCACTGACGAGAATAAATTTTACTACTCTCTCACCAGTTGAGCAAAGAGAGTGATTTTCAGCGGCTGCAATAGAAGCAACGATTCTTCTGGTCAATGACCCCATAATGCGTGTCGGAAGTGGTCTATGATTTTCATCTCCTGTGCCAAGCCTCCCTCCTTTACCAAGACCGAATGAGAACAAACGACCACTGCGAGTAGCTACGAGCGTGTGGTGAGCAGATGCCTGTATAAATATAGGGGTGTTCATGTGAGTCAGGTAAGATAGGAAAATTATGGCAAAACACTTCATTCGATCTGTCAACTCACAGCCACTGCGACTGCAGGCGAATCAACTACTGCTTCTTCAGTTGAGGAAAACACATTGGAAGTAGTCCAACCACGTCGCATTTCGCCCAAGGCGAACGCTTCCACCCTCTTAGGTTTGTATGATGAAGAAACACTGACATCATTGACCACAGTGCTCCCCCCTTTACCGCCACCAAAGAAGCTTTCTTCCCCACGTCGTTCTCGTCGTCCAGCTGTGGCAAATTGGGGAACTCCCAAAGCGCAATGATCGGCCCTGCCAAACGTTAGTACTTCACAACCATGATCGGAAGAACCAGGATGAATATCTACTGCAGAGTTTGATCGCAGCCGCCGTAGTCTACTCAACTCATCTACAGTTCTATCATCGCCGCCATCTCCTTCCTCCACAGACACGTTGCCGCTCCCATTTCCCTGCAATGTAGTAAAATCTACATTACCCAAAGGAAAAATGTCATTGTCAACCATGACATCACTATTTTGTTCGTCATCATCGCTATGATAACCACGCGGGACGTTGTTAAAGCTACCACTGCGCATTCGCCGTTCTCGCGAATCATCTGGAACTTGCTCAATCTCGTAATTTAATGCATCATGGTCACGTTCGTCTCCAAACGAAATCATTCGCTGGCGATATCGGCGATGATTAGCGTTGGTAGGGACATCATCGTAATCAGGTTGTTGCACGCATGATAATTCTTCTTTCCATGTTTTTTTAAGATTTTTCCATTGCAATGTGTTACGGCAGATTTCCAAATCACTGATAGATGTTACCCCGAGAAGTTGTAGTGGGGTTAGTTTTTCATTGTCCGGGGTGGCAGCCAATTCGTTCATTATGCTGAAATTGTCATTATCTCCCAAGTTGCCATCCAATAATCGAAGTGGATGATGTATTTGATGTGTATTTGTGTCATTTGAACTATGCGCGTTGTTATTATCCACATGGGATGAAGCATGCTTCAATAGAAGAAGAATTGATTGCAAGTCCCTCCGAAGAATTGCATGATGAATGGGGGTATACCCGCTTTCGTCATCTTTTGTTAGCATCATGTTGCGAAGGTTGTGATTAGTGGACGATGCCCGAAAGCCTGACTTTGCTCGTGCATTTGATGCGCTCCCTTTGCCTTTCGATGCTGATGCAAAAGCAATGTCCAGTTCTTTTGCTCTGTTTACCAATGAATCCAACAAGAACAACCCATCAAGTTTATCGTCAGCGTTTTTGTTTGAAGAAACGACTTGCACGGCCTGATGGAGAAATGTCTGACCATCAGAATTCTTTGAATGCAAGAAAAGATTCAAAAGTGTGTTGCATGCTTCAATATCAAGTGCATTTTGAGCCGCATTTAGAGAGGGAGATGATAACGAAGCTGATTTTGGAGTCACAACGTTGCCAAAAGAGGAAGATCTATGCTTTCGCCCCATTTTTTCTAAATATTGGACTGGTTATTAAGTCGGATATCTCAGAGTGAGAAAACACGCCTGATATCTGCTGCCACAACAGAGTTTAAGAAGAAGAATGCCAAAGAGAAATTATTTTTCAAGTGAATGAGGTGAAAATTCGTTGTTGCAAAAATAATGATAACGACAAGTTGCGGCAAACATTCCAAAAAGAATTCTTCATGAAAATATTGTTCAATGATATTGTACATGGCACGATCGTGTCGCGAACAGAAATATTCGCATAAACACTCACCCAATATTATACCGAGGACACAAAGTACCTTAGATTTGAAAGTGCCGATGCTTCAGACAAAATCCAAATAAAAATTGCTATGATTCAATCATGTACTATCGGTGACAGTGAATCTTCGTCATTGGCGAGGCATCACAGGCATCGGCAAATATTGTTCTCGTTTTTGAGCACTATTGAAAATAAAATGAGCGTCAACTGAGGCTGTGATTATGAGTGATAATACGTTCGGTTTATTATTCGTTGATTCGGACGCACGCGCCGAATGAGGTGAAGATTCTGTCATAGAGTAAAATTCTTCTCAGTTCAAAAAGGTTCCAACTTCTAGTACACAGAGAGGTATTAAATTTTATGATTTGATAAATTGTTGACTTAGGGGAGTAGATACCTCTCTAGGTTGCAATCTATTACACGCGTAGGTCAGATTCTGTCTTGAGATTCTGACACAAGAATTTTATTTCGTTCCCCGATAGATCACAACCTCAAATTCTAAAAAAACGCGAGGACCCAGAACAAAGTAAGTATCACATGGTCACAGCAAGATGCGATGGGTCTAAAAGGTATTATTTTAATACAATATTGCCATTTATTATCATTACTTACTACACTAATTATTATTATTATTTTTTTATTATTTTTTAACCTATTGATTTTTATCTTATATTGGTTTTATTGTACTAATAATACATTATTGAATTCACATCAGATCAAGAGGTCAGATTCATATTACAATATTACCCACACATCAATCGATACTAAATTCTATCCAACATGTTTTTTATCACATTATTCATTATTATTTGTTTGCAATATTATTATTCTATTCAACGTGATTTTTATCACATTTTTCATTCGTATGTCATATTATTATTCATTATGTTATGTATCACTGGGTCATCATAATTTGTTACAATTAGTTTCAAGACCAAGTTTGGCGACAAATAGAAGGGTGGACAATGAATACCATAAATTAAATCAACACCCCCGTACTACAAAACTCTCACCCTGGAGATTTACGCAAGGCTCAAAGAATAAAAACTGTCTAGCTGCCCAATAAAATGAAACTTTAACTCAAATTGACGAGCATCTGTGGCGATGGATTATATTATAAGTGACTATTGACAAAAACTGAAGACAGCTCCAACTACTATTGGTGATGTTGTTGACTGGATAAAATGAACCACCAATCACTTCCAAAGTGTCAAAATACCTCTCTTCTGCGCCTTGTCATTGCTGTAACCTCCTACTAAACCTCTGTGGGGATGATGAACCAGCCCAGAAATGTCGCATGCGGATCCACTCCTTCCACTGCTGCAATCTTCAGCAAATGACCGTATTATTTTCTCTACCTTCCCGGTATTCACGTCAAACACGGCACAATTTCCATCATCTGCTGCAACATATAGCCATTGATTGCTCGGACTAACTGTCGCAGCAAGAAAGTCAGTTCCCTGCACATCATCTCTTGTGTACACCCTCAGTACAACACCCGAGTATGACATTAGATACGCCCGATCTGTCCTTGGAATAACAATCATTGTTTGTGGTGGCGAATGCATATGCACCACCGTGTGTATGCTTTTGGACCCAACAACTGAATCTGCGGCATCCTGCACAACCGAAGTAGTCAAAGTGGGAATGGGTGGCGTGATTTCCCTCATTGGCTCGGCTGTACGTCCATCCCATATCCGAACCGTGCCATCCGCACTCGCAGTGACCACTGAAAGGAAATTTCCACTCCCTTGCCTGTTCATGGCAACAGCGGAAGAGTTGGAGAGCACAACATATCCACAACAATTGACATAGGAGCGATGTCCTCGAAATTCTTTGAGCATTCGAGATGCTAGCAGTCCAAATTCACGACATGTGGAATCATGTCCTCCTGTGAGAATTTTTGATCCATCCGGTGAAAATTGAATACATGTAACTGCCGCCCCTGTTGCAATGAAAGTAAAATCAATTCGCATTATGCGTGTGAGTGAAAAAAATGATGTAAAAAAGAAACAAATGAATGCATGAGCTGTATGAAAAAAGAAATCATGGTCAAAGAGCACTCTCAAATCTCATAATCAAAATAATCAAAACTCAACAAACCTACTACTAACCTTTACCACCATCACTTCCCCCATGAGCCCTCTCCAACTTTCTCAACAATTTTCCATCCATTATTTTCCAAACGCACACTGTGCCATCTGATGAAGCTGTCCCCAGTAATGTCCCATCATGAGACACATTCATGGCCAATATAGAAGAATCATGCATCATCAAGTCATCATTGCGTTGGTACGGTAGGTCGGAGGTTCGTAATTTTTCGTAATCCATGTTGGTTGGAAGCAGCTTTTGAACATTATTGTCCAATGATGGTTCCCCAGCCTCAGTATTGTTGCCACCGCCACCTTCGCCACCATCACCATCACCACCACCCGACTGGAGGGGCTCACCCCAAATCTCCACAAACCCATCACTCGAACCAGTCACCAATCCCTTGCCATCCGGTAAAAATAATGCCGATTCGATATAACTCTTTTTTCCCAATCGTATAGTCTGCGAAGGACGAGATGGCATGCGTTCCACAATGGCATGATTGACACCACCGCTTGCTGATTTGGAACTGCTGCGGTGTTTTTTTCGCTTGTCATTTTCCAAAATGTCAATGTTGCCTAGGACTAGATCGAATTTTTGCTCTGGTTGATTATTATTTTTGGTTTTGCGTTTCTTCTTCTTTTTCCCATCATCATTGTCTTTATCGTCATCATCACCACCGTTATTATTGTTGTTGTTGGCAGCGTCCTCTTTCGTATCCCGAAACAATCGTTCCACCGTGGGAAAAACTCCAGTAAAACACTGCCACTTGACACTCTGCTGCAATAACGACGACAATCTCTGCGGTGGCACCTGGGGCACGTGCCGTTTCAATAATTTAACGATGAATTGACGTCGTTTGTGCCGTGTTTGATTGTTCGGTCCGTAATAATTGACTGGCAATAGCTGCATCAATTGAGCACTGGTAGTACTATTCGAGGAACGCAACGACGAAAGAGCCGTGATTCGTCGTTCCACGTCTCCGGATCTGGAGGAAATCATTCCCAAACTTCTTTCATTGACAGCATTATTAGTAGGGTCGTTCAGTAATTCCAAATCGTCGTCCTCGTCGTGATTGTGGGTGTCGTGCTGCTCGCCATTGACGGAGAGACAGTGATTCAACATTTCGGAACACAATCGGAGGGAGGCATAGGCCAATTCGATTTCTCCCGCGTCGGCCAATTCGAGAATGGTCATTTCGTGGGTGAGGGCTATCGTTTTTTCGAGGGGGGTGATGATGGCTGATTTTCCATTGCTTGAATGTTCATGTTCGCCATGATGATCATGGTCATCATCATTGCCGTCATTCGTAGTAATATTAGTAGTGGTATTTTCACCATAATAATCCCCCAAATACCCCCTCCGATACCGCCCCACATCCAACCCGTCCAATATCTCCAGCACGGTTCCCCACACGCCCTCCTCGGCGCAGTTGACGAGCGTGGATTTGGTGCTGGGAAGGAGTCCCGCCATGCCGACTCCGGATTCGAGGCGTAGGGTGCGACATGTTTGATGGAGGTTGGATTCGGTGAGGTGTGTTTGGATGAGGCGGAGTATGTCTGCCGAGGGGATTGCGAGGGTGTTATTAGTAGTGTTGTTGGTGGTGCTGCTGGTAGTATTGGTATTGGTGGTGCTGCTGCTGTGTGGCTCGCTCATGGTCTCGGTTCGTTTTCAGAATTGGTATGTCCGCGATGGAACATGGAACCGAAAGATGGCTCGACGCATGTCAAATGTCCAACAAATTCAGCGAACCCACAAGAAAAACACAAAAAGCAAGAAAAGTTTGGTCCGCAATCCGCAATCTTCCGCAATAGTCCGCAATGATGCGACATGTATGGGACATGGGCTATTTAAACACTCACCCACACCATCATGTTAATGTTAAAGACCNCCCTCCTTTACCAAGACCGAATGAGAACAAACGACCACTGCGAGTAGCTACGAGCAGTTTTTACTTTTACAGTAGACCTGAACGCTCTTGTCTCCTTGCTTCATCTACTGTAGGAAGACCGGCCCATTCACCATCATCCTCATCATTTTCTTGTACAGTTCCTACCCCAGCAGCGTCATTAGAACCCCATGCTGCACCAATATTTCCCATTTGTATGTTATCATTTGCCTGCGACCCTCGGCCAAATATACAGAATTTTATGGTCTCCAAAATATTTTTTACAAACTGAACCATGATTCCAAATGCAGCTACTGTTGCTGCCAACAACCCCGAACTTTCTCTTCTTAAGCTGGATCCAGTCTCTGGAATTTTCACAAATCCCGGTTTTGTTGTCATGGATTCCAATGCAGCCCAACCTTCCAACTCTATGAGGTAGGGATCCGAAGGAAATATAACGTCAAAAAACCCATGCAATTGCAATGTCCCGACCAGAATTCCAGACAAATGCCCCATAAATGATATATGTGGCATGACAAACTGCAGCACCACAAGCAATGCCCACGGATACATGGTCGACGAAACCTGAAAGAAACCAAACACACTTCTCATTCTATTCGGGCTCAAATTTGCTTCCAACACGGATAGTTGGAAAATTACGCCACTAAACCCGACGCTGTGTTGGTACATCATTTTTTCATACCCAAATACAAAATATAAAAGCCATGATGTCAATGCGTATATTGTAGATGTCAGTAAAATGCCCCATAAAATTGTAATTCCCATTGTCAGCGTCCCAATTCGTTTCTCCAATGATGACCCGATTGCCATGGTGCTCATCATATTCATTCCAATGTGCATCAGGCTGCCATGGAACAAGGAACTGGTTATGAATCGGTAATATTCATTCAAATAAATTACGGTGCGTGGACACATGGTATACTGATGAAGCGGTGGGTCAAAGACGAGCTGGTATAGATATATCAGGCAGCATGACGCCATGACGGAGAGGGTTGCTAGGGGGATTTTTGAGAGCGTCTCTGCTGCGCGAGACATGGTTCAGATTATTGAATCGTAAATGTAGTTGAAAGAGCGAGTTGAGTGTTGTTGTGTTGGCGTTGTGTTTTGTTTCTCCAAATTTGTGTCAATATTATTATGTCGTAGTACGATACAACATGCTCTACGATAACGTGCTAATAATAATAAGTCGCCGACGGCCGACGGCCGCGGGCCGCGGGCACGTTAAAGTTTTCACTTTGATGCATATTTTTTTCATTTGAGCGCTGCGTTTGAAGAGGTTTGAAAGCATGTTTGTCATGTTGTGTGCTCCGTGTTGTGTGGAGAAACATAAAAATAATGTAAATATACGAGCTATGAGGAGTAGATAAAATACTCGTCTTTTTATGATTTCAGATTTCACGGCCATAATATTATTAAAATGCCCACACCATTCATTCATGCAATGCAACCAAGGAATAAACCATCGACTCTCGATCCTGGTGATCCGGCCGTCGGCTTTCAAGTAAACACCAATCCCAGCGACGAGGGCAGAAAAATTGAGCTCTTGCTTCGTTCGACCCCACAAGATGTTCCAATTGCACCACCAGAAACCATCAGAAACAATAATTTTCCAGCGTTGATTCCTCTTCGACTTCCGGCGAGCCTATTGACGAATCTCACGAACGAATCCCGCCTTGTGATCGAATTCAATGAACCTGAATATTCGATTGGCGATGGGAAACAGACGGCGAAGGAGGAATTATCGCCATATTCCATCACGGTTAAAAATAATAGGTCGGCAGATAAAGAGTCAGAGGAGCAACATCCCTTGAAAGTCGAGCCCGACAAGGGTACACAGTGGTATCAATCATCTGAAAAAGACCCAGCGAGATTTTTCGTAAACAAGAATGAACTCATTCGGACCGGAGACACGTTCAATCGATACACTGTCGAAGCCAGCTCGGTTATCGACCTGAAACGTATTGGGAATAAGACCAGAAAGCTATTAGACGACGAACGTAAGAAGCGAAAAGAAATTGTTCGTTTAGACGACAATGAAGCGATTCCCCATCGTCATCACGAAGCTGCCAAAAAGCTCAAACAATCATCAGAGTTGGCGAGTGCACTAGTAGTAAAAAAGGCTGCTACCAAAGCAACGAATGCACGAAAAAGAAATGCAACAACAAAAAGAAAACGCAAGGACCCAAGTATTGATAGTTGGATGCCCGACGTAGATCACCTACTATCAAAAGCAATTTCAAAAGAAGATCACTCTAACATTGTGAGGCTGCATGGTCTTCCTCTGGGAGTCAAACCTGAGCACGTTAGCAAATTTTTCCATGGACTATCTCCCTCTCTCATCTTTGTTTTACCATCATTATCATGCCATTTGGAAGACTGGGATGCGAAACACGACTTTGATGGAAATGGAAGCAATACAAATATTGTTACAAGACACCCGAGTGATTTTCGTGTATTTGTCAAGTTTCAATCAGCTCCTGTTGCAGATGCAGCAATTGAACGGGCAGGCGAATCTATTGGGTTTGATAAGGATAGCACAGTTTGTGATAGAAAGGAAGTGACTGGTGCTGCTATTGCATTATCCCCGGTCCCTAAATATACTGCAACTTATTTCCAAAAGCATATGGTAAGTGTTTCTTTGTCGTACCTAATTATTTGGCATTACTTTCATTCCATCATCTAAGAGAACACATATTATTTGTACGTATTTGAGCAGGCGATTCATGTCCGCAAAGGAGAACCAATAATGCATACCCTGAAACATGTTGAAAAGCAATTGGGATCAGCGACTGATTTGGTTTGGACCATGGCAATGAAAAGGTTAAAGCTGAATAGCGCACTCATTTATTATACAACACCCCGGCCTAAATTGGAACGTCTTGAATACCTGCGCAAAGAAAACTCCATTCCTTCAAGCAAACCAGAATACCAACGCTTAGTCAAATTATACAATAAGCTGATCGACCACCATGAGCAATTGGAATTGGACGCAAGCCTGTTGCTAACACACACGTTTGACCCATCGTGTTTAGACGATTCAGCTCATCGGCTCACTCAATCCATTTCAAATTGGTTGCTAGACGAGATTTCATGTAACGGTCGTCTTCTCAAAGAGGCGAGGCACAATTCTGGATTCTGATTGCATAATTCAGTCACTCCAGAGCTATTGTATTAAACAACATGAAACAGAAACTCTTGCATTATTTTATTTCAAAAATGCTCGAACAAACCCCAAATGCAACACAAAGCCAGGCCAAGCAGTATTCCTTCCTACATCAGACGAGAGATACTCAGAATTAAGTTTTGAAAACGTCGATAAGACTTGTCATAGTAGAGTTCATGAACTCTGATTGAGCAAAGGCACCAGTAGCATTGACTGGTATTTCTTCATTCACATAATTTGAAGACATGTTGAAACTCGAAACTTGAACAAATCCTCCCAAATGATTTGAACCATATTCATTTGAATCATTATCCTTCAAAGAGTGCATGTCTGCAACTTGATAGACACGACTGCAGCCATAATCGAGTTCTAGTTCCTCTGCCATCTCCTCCATGAATGACTCTGCATTGCTCAATGCAATTTCAGTTGCCAACTTTTCATACTGGGGTGTTGAAAGTCCACAGTATTGTTTCCCTATTCTATATAGATCTTCAGTAAAATACCAAGTGTTGATGGGAAATGTTGACACGAGAATACCCGTAGAATTGATCGAGCGGGCATCATGATAGTTGCCTTGTACTTTTGTTGTTCCCAACAGTTTCAATGGGCTTCCATCTATAGGCACTTTCGAAATATCGTAAACAAGAACCTCGGTGTTTGAGTGGTCGCTGATGATCGAGGGATTGCTGTTTTCCTTCGAAACAATTGCCGCCAAACGAGCGCCATGTGCAATGAGAGACACAATGCGAGAATTGGGGCATTCCGTGTCCTGAGTCATATAATCATGTGTTGCAATGGCACTCTGCATCTTTCTGAGCCTTTTTGCATTGCCTTGAGCATGTGCTCCAACTGCACCACCGATACTGCCCGGAGCTGCATGCAAAACATTTTTTTGCGTTCTCTGCAACTTCCTCCTTCGTGATCCCCCTCCCTTACCACACAACGCAGAAGACACGGATTCAATACGCGTCATGGACACACCTGACGTCTTTTCTGAAGTATTTGTTGCGAAGAATACATCGTTGTACCCAGTAAATATCAATGCTCCATGCGTCTTGATAATATCTGCTTCACCTTGATTAAATTCTTGATTGCGTGCTAATGACTGCGCATCAGCACCATCTGCATTCTCGTTGGGAGCTGTAGGCGGTTTATACCACCATGGATAACGCGGCCCAGATTCTTTGGGGTCGCATGTTTCAAACCAATCATTGTTCTTTTCTTCAGATATGATCTTGGTTGCTAGGTCCTTGAGCGCGTCCAATACATCATTCTTCAGATCATCACACGAAGCATACCTTTGCGAAGAAACTGGACCCATTGGAGTGGTTGTTGTTACCGGACCCGCATATGGTGGGGTTGTGCTTGTCGTCGTGCTAGTAGCAGTAGAACTATTAGTATTGCTTGGTATAACTGGTGAAACACGCGTTGAATTTTCGTCATCATTTTTTCTTCCATTGCCATATATTAAACCCAACGAGACAGCTGCTGCTGCCAATAACAGAACAATGATCGAGACAATTAAACAGCTTTTCCTTTTGGAGTCTGGAGTTGGCGATCCTCTAGTCTGCATCAAAGCAATCGGATTTTCAACATCCCCGCCCAATGCATCTGCACTTGGAATTGTGTCTGCCATTTTTCTGTATGCTTTTTCTTTTGTAGTAGTAGTAGTAGTATTCGTTTTCGATGACTTTGTCTATTAAATATGTAATCTATGTTGTATTGTGAAATGTTTTTATGAGGCAGCTGAATTCATTTGAGTAGAGGTTCTGTTGGATTTCTTTATTAGTTCATCAATGACCAAGACAAAGATCAAGACCATTGGCCATTATTATTTTTTGAGATACGAAGCCTTTTTACTAGTTGAATTGCGAACACCGAGAAAATAACGATTTTGATAATATTATTATCATCTACTTACTACATTGTTTTGAAACAAAGGCAGTCTTGAATCTGACGTCAGACAGACCATCACCAATCAAACCCAAACCACACGCCACAAAAAATCAGACAAAAGAACATTATTTTTTCAGCACAACCACTCACACTCACACAACAACTAACCTATCATCAAACGGAACACCATCCGAAACATGCCTCCCCAACACAGCCTCAGCGGCGCCAATCTCCTAGCGGAACTCGAATCCAACAATGAATTCTTTGACGACCTTGTTAACATGATACCCGCCCGTCTCTACGTGTCAGGTGCCTCCGGCGATGGTGTGTATCACGCCAAATATCTAAAGGGCCAGCACAAAGAATCGAAGGAGGCTCGAAGGGCTCGTAGCAAAATTGCCAAACGCGAGAAATTCGATCCCGAAAAGGTGGAGACTACGTTGGAGACGAAGAAGAGGATGCAACAGGAGATGGATGAGGAAGATAGCGATGACGACGAGAATGAAGACATTGCAATGGCAGACGACGACGATGACGACGGTCCCGAAAACGACACTGCACCACAAACCAAATCCACCAGTGACGACAGCAACGATAACTACGCCTCCCGCATCGAAATGCTACGAGCCAAACTACATGCCAAAATGGCTGAAAAACGAGCTGCCGCTGGAATTTCTACTGATGACAATGATGATACCAACGTTCAACCAGACACTTCGGCCCCAGCCCTGGTAAGCAAACGCGCAGCACGTCGTGCCGAAAAACGAAAACGTAAGGAGGCTGCCGTTCAAAAGAACAAGAAAAGGGCAATGACTGCTTCTGGAGATCATATGAAGAGTGAACCGCAACGTGTGGTGAATTTGGGAGGAAGCACGTTCAATGATCCCAAAGGTAGTGTTTCCAATGGCAAATCGAAAACATCTGCGGCCGAAGATTTGGCAACCATTGATTATCAAGGCCTAGCCGGATTGAAACCCAAATTGGATGCTGCGCTGGATAACAAAAGTTTGAATCCTAAATTGAACAAGGGCAAGGGTAAAAAGTCTTTGGAGAAATTGTTGGCCGACGCAGAGAAGAAGCAGGCGAGGCTAAAGGAGTTGAAGCAGAGCCAGAATGAGGAGGATAAGGAAAAGGCCAAGAATATTGAATGGGGAGATGCATTGAAGACTGCAGCGTAAGTTTTCAATTGTTTCTTAATTTTTTTCACACGCGCGCATTCAGTTTAGTTTCATTTTATCCTCACCATCAACCCTATTTTTATATTTTCATCTTTTTTTCTCGCCAACTCATCAACATGCGACATGCATAAAAATTAACAGAGGAACCAATTCCCGCAAAGTTAGCGACCCCAAACTCCTCAAAAAGGCCATGAAGCGCAAAGCCAAGAAGAAGGCCGCCAGTGTGAAAGCATGGGGAGCACGTGTTGAACAGGTCAAAGATGCCGTTTCCAAAAAGCAGCAAATTCGAACTCACAACTTGGATCAAAGAAAGCTGGGTGGTTCCGTGGCTGCAAATTTGAGTTCGAAACGGATTGTGGTTCCCAATGATGAAAAGGATGCAAAAGGTGGAAAGGTCGGCGAAGGAGCAGACGGCAAGAGGAGGAGAGCGGGACCTCATGCGAATAGGGCGGGATTTGAGGGGAAGAAACAAGGGTTTATAAACGGAAAATCATCGGGTGATGGCGAGAAGCCTAAGGGTAAACAGTAGCAGTAATTAAAAGCATGTTTGAAAGTGAACAATTATTCTTGACGAAAGACACACAATACACACACAGTGTCTTGTTAGGCGACAAAAAACAAATGATATCCAAAATAGAATATCCAAAATAGAAAAAGTAGATAGCGTCACCGAACATGCAACCTTAACGATGAAAATGCTTTCTTTCTTGCATATTACATGTTTAATACAACGAAACATGATTATTTAGCTAGTACAATCCCCGACTTTTTGCTCCTAATCATTTTACTCATTAAAATACTTTGGACATTTTTAGCATATGAATTACTAAGTTTATTTTATCTTAACAATGGTGGATGGCATTCACAGCACATGCACAATCAACTATTTTTGCAAGATATTTACCTAGCAGTTTAACCAGAAAGAAATACAAAAAAGGACGAGAAAGAAAAACGAGCCAGCATGTGCTGCGCCAGTGCCAGCGGCACTGTAATAACTGTCCCCATAAATGGCATATTCGTCTCCATAAGAAGGATATTTTTCACCGCCATCGCCGCTCTCAGTGCTGTCAGGAGTAGTTCCATCCAGACATACTTCAGCAGATTCGTCACGTTTCATACATTTCAAATCATCTACTGTGACCATGGCCGTCAAACCTTTCGCTACAACATTTGCCTTGATGGCCAAATTAAGAGCTTCTGCCTTGATACAATCTGCAAAATCTTTTCCTTTGCAGGTAGCATCAGTTAAAGTTACAAGGGACTTGATTATATCGTTTCCCAGAAAATTTGCAGCATCATGCATGCGCAAGAGCTGCGTGATTCTCGCATGGGCATAACTTTGGAAGCAAAGAGAAGGCGCGGCGGTATCACTCACGTCCGAGGTCATTATTGCAGGCACCTCCCAATCTTTGATGCCTTCTAAAGTTGCAGCAGTAGTGATTGCCTTAAGAGGAGTGTCGAGCTCTTTACCTTGAGGAAGCTGAAGAAGACCACGCACAACAACCTCATACCCATCCGCTAGCAATGGAAAGGTGTTTTGGGTCTCTCCCAACACCTTCACTTGCTCTCCCGTCATTTTTACATATACGTCAGAAAGGAGAACTGTTCCAAGTTCGCTTTCCAAAAATGTCATGATCTGCGAAGCAAAATCCTCTTCTCCTTGTAGTATAGGCGCCGAAACACCTCCGTTCATTAGAGCAATGGCATCCAACAATGTCATATCAGCGTTTCCTTGAAATCCTAGAGAAAACATTTTGACTCCACCATCTTTGTTCAGATCATAGACATGTTTTGCTATCTTGGCTCGATTGGTTTCTCCCATGGAAGCATAGCCATCTGAAATCATGACGAGTATAGTCACGGTATCACCCTGACTTTCCTCAATATCACTCTTGGCTCTTAGCAATGCCTCCAGGAAAGCCTCATGCAAATTGGTCCCCCAATTCCTCCAGTCATCCTCCACTTTTAATGCATCAAGAAAAATCTTGGCGCTCTTCTTTTCATCTTGCGTTCCCGGACCAGACCCCCATAGATCCATTGTTCCTTTACTAGCAAATGTCTGAATGGTAAATGTATCTTGAGGGCTGAGAGTATCAATAAATTTCTTCAGTGCAATCTTTGCCTTGCTAAGCTTGGAATCATACTGCATAGAGTCGGACGTGTCCAAAACAAAGATAATATTTCGAGGCATGGCTTCCAAAGTGGCAGGATGGAAGTAATGTTCGAAGCATGTGTTATCCGCATAAAGGATACCATTCTCTGGAATATCACCTGGGGTGTATTTCCCACGTATGACTCGAGGTAAATCATATTGACGAGCGTCAGGGACATCCAAGTGAATGGGTGCCCTGGCACTACCACTGTTGCTACTACTACTTGTCGAGTTGGCACTTTCACGATTCGCAGTTTCGACAGATTCACTTTCATACACACCCGGGACATTCAAATCAACACGAAAATCCACCGGCTGCCCCATAACATCCTCCACTGCCAAATCAAACACCACCTTATCCACCTCCTCATTCGGAAGCAATGGTATCTCAAATACAATCTCCCCAAGACGCTGCTGAAGAAGCTGCTCCACCACCAATTCCACATTGGTAATTCCAAATGGTGGAATGGACACTTGCACACTGTAAGTAAACGAATCTTGCACTTCGACATACGCACTCGCCAATGCACCATTCGTCGTCTGATCCAAAAAGATATCCCTCGCCTCTTGTAGTTCCTTGACGACTCCATTGGTTTCGCATCCGTCGTGACTGAGGTCCATGGTTTTGAGGGAAGTGACACGAGTGTTTAATGGCAGTTGCAATGTGATCATGTGAATGGAAGAGCAGTTTAAGGCATTGGCCACTTTCATGGTGAGTTTGGTGGTGGCGAGACGGGAGCGGATGTTAGTGTTGATGGCGTAATGGGTGATGAGGGAGACTCCGGTGGAATAGTCGACGGTGGTGGGAATATAGGGAGGATCTACTATGTGTTTGCTTTGTGTGGCGATGATTATTATGGCAATTACAGCTGCGACGACAATGACGAGAAGAGATAATGCGATGGGCTTGCGATGGGCTTGGCAGAAATGATGACGCAAGTGTTGTTCTGTGGCGAATGTAGTTGGATCTGGAGATTTCACGTTTGCTTTTGATGTGTCATCGTGGTTATCTTGGCGAGGTTCTTTCTCCACAGTGACTGGTATTGCTATTGCGGGTTGTTGCCCATTATTATTATCACCTTCCTGTTCATAAGCCTTGCCATTATCGTCATTTTCTTTTTCAAGCCGACTCTGCTCTTGCTCGACTGTGCTGGGCACAGACGCTTCTGGTGCTATCATTGGCTCTGATACGGTCATGATAACACCAAATGTTGTGTTTGATTCGATTCAGTGGTTTTTCCGTCTCGGGTCTCTCTCTCTAGAAAAGTTCTACTGATCTTCTTTGCGTGACTTAATATTCTGTGCATTGCAATTGATTGATGCCGCAATGATGACAGGATTGCCGTTTGCTATTTATGTTCAGACTTGGGGCCTTGGGGGTTATTATTGGGGGTTGTCGAGAAAAGGCAGAACAGGATTCAGAACCCGCTCGATTTTGATAGAGATTTTGATGCACCAAGATCTTCTTTCGGGTTCTCATTGTGATGACCTCTTGATTTTGTATCACCACAAGATCAAGATTATTTAGCATTAATTCCACATACATCAAAAAGCGTACCAGAGAAGAACAGAATAGAATTAGATAGAAAAGCTTATGTTATGTTTCACTACGTTGGAACCAATACTTGCTCATCTGTCGTGCCAAAGGAGCAAACAATTCGGGCTAACACGGCTAACACGAAAAACTTCAACGCCTTTTTTCATTTATTTTTGATGTAAACAAAATCAACCCGAGCATCTCCGAGCATGCAGCGTCGGTCTCATCTAGTATCTAGAGTATCATAAAATAAATAATAAGTAATGCAAAACAACATCCTCATTTACATTTGATCATCGTAAACTAATAAATATCTCTTAATCTAACCCACCACCACTATCAAAATGAGCGACGCAGGCGGCTTCGACACCATCGACATAGAAAATCAACCCGAGCCAACAACGTCCACGGCGGCGAATGCTGCTGCAGCAGAACCAGACGTTGCTGGCACCACCACCACGACAAATCCGCACAATCCCTACCACAGAACTTATACTCACAAGAAATGGAAACTTCTCTTCCTTTCCACATTTCTCATTGCGGCAGTCGTCATTGCGATTGCTTTGGGCGTGACCCTTGGCAATAAGAATGATGGCGATGGGGCATCGACTACTACGAGCAGTGCGAATAGCGACATTGATACTACGGCCGTCTCCCAAGAGGACGATAATGCGTTACTTCCCGTGGATGGAGATAGCAATGATTTTACAGACACTGGTGCTTTAACTGACCCGACCAACCCTGCCTCTACCGCAGCTACTGACCCTGCCTCCACCGTAGCGGAGTCTGCTCCTTACCCTGCCTGGACCGCAGCAGAATTAACCAGCTCTCAATTCTTAAAACCCAACGGACAGCTCATCAGCAAAATTCGCATGATTAATCCTACAATCACCAATGGATATGAAGTAAGTTTATGCCATGCACAAGAAGGACAATGCAGTTATTATTTAATCTATTGATGTTTTGGATTCCCCCCATACTATTCATTCATGCTCACTCACTTGTTTTTATGCACATTGTGTATTGTGTCCTTTCAGACCTGCGATGCCCTCAAGGAAGACATTATCAACGCCCTTCATCATTACGCCAATACTGTTATTGAGAACGAGTTGAGATATCATAATTGGTATTATGATAGGTGCGATTCAAATGATGACACTCTGTATCGCGGCGAATATGACTATCCTGATGATGGCATAGCATTTGCTCCAGTTGCAGAGACGGCTATGGAAGATTCATCATCATCGTCAAAGAACGAAGCTGTAGGATCAGCGCTTCCACTAGAAGACAGTTTTGGAACCAACAATCAAGTCGAAGGGGTGGATGAAGCGGATATCATCAAGTCAGATGGAGATTGGGTTTACGCGGGATATGGCGATATATTGTTTGTTTGGAATGCTCTCAATGGAACTACAGGAATATCCATCACGAAAATGCCTTACAATGATACAAGCGACCAGAATTGCAGTTATCCAATCTATGATGACCCCCCTAACATCATTTATGATGATGTTGCGTTTTCCGAAGAGGCGGCTGCTACGGAAGAACCTGCTACGGAAGAGGTATTTGCTACTTCAAGTTCTTCTTCAGGATCGAACGGGAAGAAGACTCGCCGGCATCACCATCACCGTAATCGCCGCCGCACTCAAGAAAAGAAATCTATGATGTACCCTTACCCAATGCCATGTTACCAGCCACCCAAGCCACGCATCCAATCTCTACTTCTAGAAGGAACTCGTCTCACTGCTATTGTCTCTGAAGAAAATTACAATCCTTGGAGGTATGATTCCAAAGATTACAAGACCCCCATAATTGATGACTACCAGAGCCTTGTCATTCGAGTATATGATGTATCATCTATTCCTACCGATGGAAGCCCTCTTCCTCTTTTGGGAGAAAGAAAGGTCAAGGGCAACTACAATTCAGGCCGCTCTTTTAACACAACGGGCATTCTCATAACTACGTCCTATGTCAATACATGGGAGTTTGCAAGCGACCTTTACAGGTACCTTCCCAAATACTGTGGTCTCAATGCAACCGATTATGCGGCGCTGGCATACGAGACTGCATTGAACAAGACGGATGAATTTATGGAACAAATGGTGGAGGAATTGGAACTCAATGGCGAATGCAGTCACATCTTTCAAATCTCTGCCATGCAGTCTGGAAACAATACAGAGTCCTCCGATGGAAATTTGTTGTCCAACTTTGTTCAAGTATCAAGTTTTGACATGGCGGCTAACTACGTAGATCAAGAAATTCCAATTAGCGTTGCTGGTGCATTTTCTCAAGGATATCTCAGCTCCGTGTATGTCTCTCAAGATTTTGTAGGTACTCTCAATGTTGGTAATTCATACAATCCATCAACCAAGAGCTGGGATACCTCTACTTTCATTCTTGGTTTTGGCATCAGAGGAACTCCAACGCCACTTTCTGTTGGAAAAGTTCCTG
Organism: Conticribra guillardii; assembly: GCA_036939335.1. Classification (NCBI taxonomy): domain Eukaryota; phylum Bacillariophyta; class Thalassiosirophyceae; order Thalassiosirales; family Thalassiosiraceae; genus Conticribra; species Conticribra guillardii. The sequence continues at coordinate 23,905 of JALLAR010000158.1, forward strand.
GAAGTCCCATCAATCAATATGCCTCAGATTTGTATGATGGTCATCTCCGCATAGCTACAACTGAATCGCGTTGGTGGGAAGAACCAACTGATGACCCATTGGTATCCACATTTCAAAGTAGTACTACAAACAAGATTTTCATCCTCAAGGTTCCAGAAGAGGGTGAAGGCGCGGCGATGAATTTAACTGGAGTAACAGATCACCTTGGTAAACCTGGTAAGAATTCTCGCCAGATCTTGTTGTTTCTTTGACTTGCTGTCTCGCGCCCTGTCCTCAACCGACTCTCGCCATATCACCACCTCTCAAATCTCTTCTCTCGACTATCTTGATTTGTTTATAGACGAGAGCATATTTGCTGTTAGATTCATCGGAGACAAGGGATACGTAGTCACTTTTGAGCAGATCGATCCCTTCCTTGTGGTCGATCTATCTGACTATACCGATCCAAAAGTTATAGGAGAGCTCGAGGTATGCTCAACCTGTTCGTTTTTACTCTCCCATTGTATTACCTAGTTCACAATGAGCTCAAAATATTTTCCGTTGCGTATTTGTTTTTTATAGATTCCAGGATTTTCATCCTATTTGCATTATATTGAACTTGATAACGTTCCCCACATTTTGGGAGTTGGGCAGCATGTCAACGAAGATGATATTTGGGCTAGCTGGGACGGAGTCAAGATCTCACTCTTTGATATTTCCGACCCTTCAAATCCAACAGAGAAGGCAACATTCATTGATAAAAATGCTTACAGTAATGCCCAAAATGATTTCAAGTCATTCCGATACCTTCCACAGTCACAGAAATTAATCCTTCCCAAGTCTGAATACACTTGGGGCGCCGAAGGCAACTTTGATGGGTTTGTGGTATATGATGTCAGCGTGGACAATATCACATCAAGTTATGAAAGTAAGTCTCGCTCCGTTGATCACGTTTTGAATTTATTTTATTCGTGGACGAACTAATATATATTATTTTATCACAATGTGCCTCTTTTTTGAAACAGTACAACATGCCGAAAGCAATGACATATATAATGGATGTTGGTATAATGCATACATGCCTCCTCGAAGCTTAGTTTTTCAATCAAAGGTCACAACTATCCTGTCTCATTCAGTGATTAGCACCGATTTGAATACAGGTGTTGAAGAATGGAAACTTGACTTGGACAAAGGCTTGAATAATACTGACTGCCGCTCGTATTTTGGGATTGGGTTCATTGATCGAAATTAGTTGTATCCTTGCACTGGTTGCAACCGATATTATTAGTGTACAACGCAACCATCCAAGTTGAGGATCTGGATTTAGCTTATTGGCTATCCTTCCTGCCCTGATATGGTGCTCTTATATTTTGCTCGCATGCCATTGATTTGATTGTAGTTTGATGTTTGCTGCAGTGATGTGACGTTAGAAACCAAGAAGGAATGCAATTTCAGTATAATTTACTTAGTGCATATATTAAAATGCAA
>JALLAR010000159.1:0-21136 GCA_036939335.1 Conticribra guillardii
ACGGACAGACCAAGTGTCCATTTCACGTAGCGCGTGTGCCACCCTAAAAAAAACCCATCTCGTAGATTTTGATGACTATGGAGGGAGAATAGGGGATGATGATTCAATACTTGAATTTGGATCCCTTATTAGAGAATAATCATAACCTGCAAGAATGCAGAACGCAGAATGCAGAAAGCATTAGCATCACTCTGAGTAATCTTTACAAAAGTGGCCTTTGAACAGACTTGATCTCAGTAGCAACCAGAGAAGAAATGTTTATCATTGTCTGATTTTATTGGGCACTCGTTTATCACATGAGCTATAGAATGAGAAACAATAGACAATGCAGTGATGAAACTGTGATGAGGGCCATCATGGCTTTTTGTGAGACCCCTGGCTGGACTGATGCCCAATCATCTTTGTTTGTGATGGGTTGAACTTGATCAATATGGATGCAAACTCATCACAAGTCTACCCAGCATAATTCAAGGAGTATGATGAAGTCACTTGATATTTCATACAACCAAAAATAAAATGACATTGCAGCAAATAGTTTCTTGTTTACTTGGTACAGATGATTGTTTCCTTTTTGTTAACTTAATTGTTTATTGTTTCCTTTTTGTTAACTTAATTGTTTTACAGTTAGCTGGTATTTCCAAACAAATTGATGCATTTACCAATTTTTCCTCTGTAACAATTGTTTTATAGACAAATATACAATACAGCTGAAAACGAGATTTAAATGTTATAATAATAATAGAGTCTTACTGTGTGAAGTTTTTTATTATATACTGCACAAAACTCCCAAATGCTTTTACAATTGTGTCCAGATCAATGAGAGTACATGCGAAATATTCCATCACACTGTAAGATTCCAGACCGACACGAGTAGTAGCCTTACACCTTACGTCTCATTGTCTGTGACAGTTTTTTTTGCCAAGCACTCCTTTTCAGAATCATAATTTGGCTTGGATACTTAGTAAGGAAATAAGGCACAACAGTAGGGTACTCTTATTAAATTTTTTAGATAAAGGCGTCAAACAAAATCACACCACATCATACCAAGCATATGCAAGATTAGCTTAGGAATCGGCATATTCACATGTTCAGTTTTGGGGCAATCTTTATTATTAGTACACACTGGTGTAAAATAATATGGCAAATTATTACATACAGTGAAGAATAATATTGTGTAAATTCATGTTTGAAAATAACTATCAGGGATTATCCTACAACAGTAACATTTTCTGGTATTTTTTTAATTGTGTGATGGCAGTATAAATAATCTTCAATTAAACAAAAAGACTAGATATATTTTGCAGACTTAATAGGCGGGTGCATGCATCGCACAGTTTGAACTCGATTACTAATTATATTGCAATAGAATGACATAAATTTGTAATGCGATTAATGTCCAAGATTTTGCCCAGCAGTTTTATTTCTCCTGTAAGATCATTCATGGCAAGTCTCTGTAAACTATATTGCACGAGTCTTCAGAAAAAATGCATAGTTCAATCATCAAAATCATGCACTCATAACATTTGTAGTGCCAATTTAACGTAAAGTGTTGCATTATTATTTTAAGCGCTCCAGTAGAATCACTGGTAATGCATTGATATTTTGTGGCATCTCGCTCCTATTGCATTACTCTATCACAAATCAATTAAAATCCACATCTACATACACTTTCCAAAACAATCGTTATTTCAATCACAAGCGCATCGAGGTATTCTCTCCATTTGATCATGATATAAAATGGGGGCCTCTCCCTCAAACTCGTTAAGAGCCCCCCATACAAAGCATGCCGCTTAGTCGCATAGTCGCATAATCCTCTAATCATGAACAAAACCGCGAGATATTAAGCGCAAATCCATTTTCGAAAGATATTGCACCAACGTCAAAGTTATTCATGGGAAGGAAGTTTGCATCCATCTACTGTTCACTGCACAAAGATGATCCCTCGTTGCCCAGTTGATTGCTGCAAACATGTCGGGTGTCTTTTGGCATTACCTACAACTTGCTTCTGCATGGTGTATCTCATTTGATGGCAGCCTGTCCCTTTCATTTGACTGAATGGTGAATTGTCATTTCAGTCGTCTGTAGATTAGCAGCAAGATTGTCGTTATGTTGTAATGAATGTTTACATGAGGAACTCTTGACCTGGAAAATCATTATTGTTGAATCAAATTGTTGAGTTCACCTTCGTCACATAGATAAATTTGTTCGGATGAAAGAATGGATGTGTCAATGAATGCAATTGGAGTTCTGAGAGCTTGAATGCCGAAAATTTCATCAAATCTACCACTTTGCGCTCTTGTGCAGCTGCTGCGGTTGGCAGTTACATATGGTTTGCTACGACCGCACCATCGAGGTGCGGTCTGCTGGGTTCACGGGAAGTATCTGATGCATCTCCCAATCTATCCCCGCAACCAATTTGTTTGGGGATTTCTCTTGACCCGACTATTCTTCTTCACATCACTCATCAATGTCGTCCATGCCATCTGTGTTGTTGTTGTTTGAGGTCGCGTCATCAATGTGCCTTGATTGAATCATTGTAGAAGCAGCATCATTCGGTAATACATTTGACGAATGGTGAACAAAAGCTGTGCCAATATTACAATGGTGGCACAAATAGTTAGCAATGCATTCCTCTTGGCATAATGGTCGAAAATTCCAGTGAAAGTGGAGGTAGAAAAATTAGAAGTACTGCAAGTTGGTTCCTCACCATCGCCATTTCCACAATGCCATGAGCGATGAATCGATCCCTTCATAATTTTGTTTCTCATGGTCGCAGTTCTTTCCCTGGTGCTAGTTTCTCGCTAGCTCATGAATAAGGATTGTGATTTCATCTTTTGAAACTTGACGACGAAGACATGATGGATGCTGATAATTCTGGAAGTTTATCGTGACATAATTAAGAATTGAATTTCGCCGTCTTATGGGCGATCGATCTCCATAATATGAGGAGCAAGTAATGAGCATTGATGACAAGAAAATATCGACTGTGGTGGGAATTGTATAATTTTCCAATGCGTTAGAAATGATTCTAATGATTGATTAAATGAGCGGAGAAGATGAAATTGGTGGACGTGTCAGATGCATGCAAGAGCCAGTCGGAAGTCCTTTATGATGGCGATGCAGCATGGCTCGGGCGGGAGGCAGCGAGCGGCCAGGGCACGCACAGCCAGGGCGGGCACCATTGTTTTTTACATGCATGAAATATTTTTATTTGAGATGAGAGATGACGCGTCACGGTCCAAAGGTATCTTAGCCATCAAACCCATTTCTACCTTACATTGAACGTAGGAATAATACTTAGACATTCCGATCTGATGAACACAACATGTGAGATATGATCACATGAATCGACTGACCGACCGGCCGGCCGGCACAATGCACAATCATCTCACTTCTTCTCCATCAATTGGCGCAAGTCTTATGAATGCGAATCACATAATCCTAATCTCACCATAATAATATTGAGAATCGCTTCTTCGTACTGTCGGCCAAAAGAAGCCCTGTCAGTTTGTTGGCGAAATGGCGAGCGTGGTGATGTGCGAGTCCAGCCATGAAAGTTTCTTGGCAAGATGAAATGTTGTAATGAGCACATCCTTGTTGGCGAAACAAGGATGATGGCATTTGAGCACCGCACTTCATTTCGCAAATACTGCTACCAGAAGAGCTCATTATTTTTGAAAAGCAGCACGCATCATAGGCACCGCATTCTCAACACCAGCACTCATTGCATGTATACAAAATGAGCATAGAAGAATTTTCCAATGATGAGGATCGTGAAGCGTTTCGCTCAGATAAATTACTTTCACAAAGTCTAATTAATGCCATTAATTGTCTCAGACGCAATCGACCTGACTTCAAGTCCCTTATTATTGGAAAGGAAGATGCATCTGCATTATCGGCAGAGGGATGGGAGCAATTGGGATACCTCATTGGAGAAAACGACTATCTGGATTGCATTCAAATGTCCCCCTATGGTTCCACAACAACCGCCGGGTTCGCTAAAATGATCAATTTGTGCCGTAGCAGAGAAGATTCTGGTAAGCTGAAAAACCAGGAGCTCGCTAGTTTGATTGAAGAAAATAAAAAAGAAATATCTCAGCTGAAAGCTGCTCTGACAAACTCAATCCCAATTAATACAGTTGATTTGACTGCAAACCTCGATTCTGAATTGCGCCGCAGCATGGAAGATTCTTGCCGTATCGCAAAAAGAATTGAGCTTCAAAACCAGCAGCTCACTAGTTTGATTGGAGAAAACAAGAGAGAAATATCTCGGCTAAAATCTGCTCTAGAAAATTCAACCCCAATTGATACAGTGGATTTGACCGTTTATAATAACCCACCCAAACGCCAACGCAATGAGGAAGCTACTCCCAAGAGCAACCTTGCTTTTGCGCTGAAACAGAATCAAGCCATGGTCAGAGTCAAAGAGGAAGCAAAAGAGCGGGCTGACACTGCTGAAAGGATGGCTATGGAAGCTGAACAAAAAATGGAGGAGTTGGAGTTGCAGCTAGAATGCCCGATTTGCAGTGAATTGGATAAGCAGAGCTGCTGTTTGATTCCATGTGGTCATGTAATTTGTCATGGATGCAGTGAAACTTGCGCAAAGCAAACTTGTCCAACATGTCAGACCCATGTAGAAAGAAGGCAAAAGCTCTTCAAGTGATGGAATGTGTATGTTGGATTTCTATTGAGAGTTATATTGAAATATCAATGATTGAACAAGAAGGAAAAAACTCTTCCAGTGGTGGAATGCGTATGCTGGATTTTCACCGAGAGTTATATGATGAAATATCAATGATTGAACTTGTTAAATGTTAATTGTGATAAATGTATTTTAGTTACCATAATTTTATGAACAACATGGAACTATATCAAAACCACTCACAGAACAAGAATTGCATTAATGCCAGATATTTTTGCATGTCATTTGTATGATTGGAGTTACTCATGCATTGCAAATTCAAATTACATCAACAATATCACAACATGTTCACATTTTCTCTGATCATCCGTCAAATAACAAAGCCCGAAAGCAAAATTACTACATAAATAAATTTCTGCTGTGTATATTTTTAAGGAATAGAACACAATACTTGTGGACGATGAACTAATTACTTACTATTTACAATTACTTTATTCTACTCATTCTTTAATACGATTAGTGCCGACTGAATCATATTATGAAAATGAATGCCGATATGAATATAAATAGCTCACATAAATTGAACCCCCGGGAAATCCTCCCTCTCACCCCGACTATACTTCACCTTCTCCGGCACAGACTCCGGCCTCCCACCCCCCGCCGCACTCGTCCTCACCTTAATCTGCAGCGTCAAATCCCTCTTATCGTACCGCACCTCCATCCCCACAAACTTGGCCCAATTATACATACTGCTCGGAGTGCTCCCCGAAGGAATAATGTACCCCGTCCCATCATGCTTCACGGGATGGACCAATCGTTCGCATTTGAGTATACAAGCAATGTCGCGATCGTTGGTAATGTTCCATTTGGACATGCGTTTGGTGTCGGAGATTTGATGTTGGTTGTAATTTTGCATAATGGCATGGAGGATGGAGGGGGAGACATTTCCTTCGGTGCACGTGGATTTGGGTATTTTGCGTCCTCCGTGGATGGCGGAGGATTTGATTGTGTGGAGGATGTTTTTGGAGAGGCGTTTTTGGACTTTTTCGATTTCGAGTGGGGTTGGTTGATGGGAATGATTGAAGGTGTTGGGTGTGTTATTATTTGTTGAATCATTGTTATTGTTGTTGTTCGTTGTGGAACTCTGATTATTGTGATATGCGCTAGTGGATGGTTGCTCTTGTTGTTGCTGATGCTGCGCTGTCGATTTGGATTGATTTTGGTTTGCATAATTTGCATTATTGATGCCGGCAACATCCTCATTGGTCCGCATTCTCTTATGATTGCCATTTTCCGAATTTGCATTGTCCCCGCTTTCCCCTCTATTCGCAGCATCATTCATGACAGGATTACGGTCCCGCTCGTACATGTTTCTCAAATTTTCTACCTGCCCCTTGAATGTGCTCCGTTCGTAATCCAAGCGATAAATCATTTGGCACAATTCTTGCCGGGAAAGATGATCCAATGTGGGCGGAACAACTTGTTCCTGAATGATTTCTTCTTGTAGATTGGAATTATTGTTGCCATGTGTGGCATGATCAACAATGTTGCCTTGATCGTGTTGATAATGTGAGGTTGTGGATGTGGAAATTAATTCGCCAGTGTTGGTATTTGCGTAGGTCGGATTATTGTTGGTAATGGCAGCAGCATCCGCATAGTTGGTGTTGTCATACGAAGGAGCATTGTTGTATTCTTGATAAGCAGCTCCCACTTGATTGGAGGGTTGCTGTTTCCATGAATTGGCAGGATTTTCATAATTGTTGTAATATGCCATGATTGATAGTACGATATGGTCAAGAAATGATTTTGAAATAAAAATCGGGATTGATTTCTTAGTTTGTCCGAGAGATTTGTTTGCTTTTTGTCGAATATTTATCTCCGCTCCAGCTTAAGATTGATGCCGTAATAAATACGCTTGTGATAATCCCTGTAATTATGCTGAAAGATATTTCGATGACTGATTGTGCTTTCAATGCGAAAGTTGAACACGTCCGATATCAATCAAATGAAATAACACTATGAAGATATAATCTGCCTATTGGAATCTTGTCGTTGAAGCCGGTGCCGGCGTTGCCGTTCAATGCTGCCACGCCGAGCGATTTGTTGTAGCTCAATACCGCTGTGGTCGGTCGCCGGACGTCGTTCAATTGTTATGTGCTTGCTGTGGCCGCTCCGTCGTAGCGGCGTGAGGTCGGCCGGGTTCGTTTGTCTATTGTAAGTATCTACTACGCAATTGGAGACAGAATCGGGCTTTCGAATGGACTGAATCCGCATACATATGAAAACGAGGATGGAGCCACTGTGATTATTTGTGTTGGGCGGGCGCGTGTTCGTGAATGTTGTGGTTGTTGTCGTCGTAATTATTTATTATTTTCACCAAAAAATAGTAGATCGAGATACGAAGGACGGAAGCTTGAGCTATCCCAAAAATTAATGATCACGGCAAAGAAAAGTTAATTTTATTGTGGATAATCTCCCGAGAAGCATGGAAAGATACTACAATATGTTGTATCTACTGTAATTGTTTATGCAGCTGCTGCATCATCCAATAAAAAGAATGATGTTTCGTTATTGGTACGGAAATTGTTAGATTTGTGTTTGTTTCTTTGTAGTGTGAAAAATATATTTTTATTCCGTTATTTTATTAGTAAACAACAGGTAATAATTTGTAATTTAGAAATATAATTCAAAACATGAGAATTACTTTGAAACGTTATGACATAACTACCATTGAACATCAAAGATTTGGGACAATCATTGCCGCCGCCGCCCCGCCCCTCATCCGCTTTTCCTCACCACAGACATGCAATAAACGCAATCAACACATCATTTCCAACACAAGATTCAATTCAGACAGTAATTATCACAATTCAACCACTGACTGTCTGACAGCTCTGCCAGGAAAATAGCATTAGCTCTACCACAAGCCCAGTTGATCTGTTTTCTTACAAACCAATCCTCTGATGGCGGAATCTGAGAAGGAAATTTGAGCACCAAACTTCATTTTGTACAACATTGAAACGAAGAGCACATTATTTTTGAAAAGCAGCAATCATCATAGGCATTGAATTCTCAACACCAGCACTCATTGCATATCTACACAATGAGCGGAGAAGAATTTTCCAATGTTGAGGATCATGAAGCGTTTCGCTCAGACGATCCTCTTTCGCCAAGTCTAATTCATACCATTAATTGCCTCAGACTCAACAAACCCAACTTCAAGGAACTATGTCTTGACATGAAAGATGCATCTGCTTTATTATCAAAGGGGTGGGAGCAATTGGGAATGCTCACCAGAAAAAACAAATATCTTGATTCCATTACAGTTGTATTGTCTCCCCTTCGTGCCACCGACTCCGATCTTAAACTATTCTTCAAAGGTGCAGCAAAGAACACCAAGATCAAAGAGTTACGTTTCAGCGATGATGTGAACCAACATGAACAGAAAAATCGTAACAGAGCCTACTCTTTGTTTTTTGGCAACTTACCTCATATTACAAAACTTTATCTAAACGGCCGTGAAATAACTACCGAGATCACAATGAGCCGAGATGATATTTTCGACGGTGGCGACCGCGAAGCATTTTGCTCATGCAAAGAACTCCCGCCAAGTATAGTGGATGCCATTAAAAGACTCAAGCGCAACGAACCCCACTTCAGGCATCTTGATCTTGACATTGACAAAGAATCTGCATTATCTTCAAAGGGACGGGAGCGATTAGGAATACTCATTGGCAAAAACGACTATCTTGAATCCATTAAAATGACTTCCTATCGCTCCAAAAAAGATGACCTAGAAGTCTTCTTCGACGGTGCAGCGAAGAACACCAATATCAAGGATTTAATATTTTCTAGTTACGGGTTGGAAGGCAAGAAGAAGAATGACGCCATAGTCTTGATTTCTCTTCTACACAACTCGCCTAATCTTGCAAAACTTTGCATAAATCGCAAAAATATATCTACTGAGGATTTCAACTTGCTAGTCAAGGCTTTGCAGACATGCCCTATCAAAGACTTAGACCTATCTAACTGTCGCATTAAAGATATTTCTCCATTAGAAAGGCACAAGCTACCAAACCTGACAAAACTTGACCTATCTCGAACTCATATTGATGTGGAAGGCTGCAAGGTTATTAGTAAATTGCTTCAAAGCAAAGAAATAAAGTTGGAGGTTCTCAGCTTGCGGAAGAGCAATATTGAAGTTAATGGTGCAGAAATACTTGCTCATGCACTCACGACAAATGCAACATTGACAACTCTTGATTTACAATCAAATGCACTTGGGGATGACGGGGCAATTATGATTACGAATGCTCTCCTAAAAAATGCCACATTGACCAATCTGAATTTAAACGGGAACAATATTGGCCAAAGGGGGTATGCAGCTGTGATAGATCTTGTATGTGGCAAGTCAAGCACTGAGAGTGTCTGGAAACCAAATAATACATTGACAGATTTCGATCTTGATCACAACCAGATCACGGCGACCCAAGAAAAATATTTGATGTCTGCACTCGGCATTAACAAGGAATATAAGCAAGCTGCCGATCTAAAAACATCAAGACATTCTCACCTCACCACAGACGAATTGAAGGAGTTTTTTTGGTCCAAGAAGTTGGACTTGCAAAATCAACAACTAATCCATGCTGTTGCAGAAAAAGAGAAAGAAAATATCAAGCTTAAAGCAGCGCTGGCAAATTCAGTCCCAATTGATACCATTGATTTGACTGGAAACGTGAATGCCAAGAAAAGTGCGACAGGAAACAACCGACCATCCAAACGACAACGCAATGGGGAAGCAACTCCCAAGAGTAGCCTTGCTCTTGCACATGAACATAATCAAAATATGGTCCGAGTTAAGGAGGAAGTGACAGAGTGGGCTATCACTGCCGAAAGGAGGGCCACAGAAGCAGAACAGAAGAAGGATGAGTTGGAGTTGGAACTTGAATGCCCAATTTGTAGGGATTTGGATAAGCAGAGCTGCGGGTTGATTCCCTGTGGTCATGTTGTTTGCAATGATTGCAGTTTGGCTTGCGCAATGCAAAGGTGTCCAACATGTCGGACCCATGTAGAAGGAAGACTTAATCTCTTCAAGTAATTTAATCAATGTGCTGGGTCAAGTGGTGTAATCATAGTACAGGATTTTTGTTTAGAGTTTTATTGAATCCACAATGATTGAACTCATTCATTATGTGTTTAATATTTGTTTTAGGAAATAATTGAAATTTTAATTGTTATTAATCAATATTTGATATTATATACGATATTATGGACAACGGAACTACATATAAACCACTTCCAAAACAAGGATTGCATTAATGACGGAATTCATTTGCACAAAGTTTGCCTGCTTAAAGTTCCATATTGCAAAGTCAACTACATGAATATATTCACATTTTCTCTGACGGTTCATCTTCGGCTTTTCCACACATGCAATAAAGGCAATCAACGCATCATTTCCAACACAATAATCAATTCAGACAGTAATTATCTCAATTCAATCACAGACAGTCAGAGAGCTCTGCCAGGAAAATTGCAGTTAGCACAACCATAATATCGAAACATCTGTTTTCATCCTACAAAAACCTTCCTGATGGCAGAATCTGATTTTTCCGACAATGATAATCGCGAGGCTTTCGGGTCAGGACTTTGTTCAGACAGTATTAAAACAATCAAAAATATCAAACACAACAATCCCAATTCCGACCTTCACTTTTCTGATCACATCTCGAACAAAGGCTGGGAGCGACTTGGGTTCTTTGTTGGAAAAATGATTACCTTGAATTCATAGCCCTGGTCTGGTTAATACAGAGTGAGGACCTATCTCGTATTTAATCCAGATCCTAATATTTGATTTTTAAAATAGGGGAGAAAATACGCTTTCGATAGCTAGAAAAATTAACGCACGATGAGCTACGGACAGACCAAGTGTCCATTTCACGTAGCGCGTGTGCCACCCTAAAAAAAACCATCTGGTGTAAATGGCTGCATGATTATTAGTAAAGTTCTTCAAAGCTCAGAAATGAAGCTAGTACAAATTGATCTCAATCACAGTGACATTGGAGGTGAAGGAGCTGCAATCATTGCCAAAGCACTCGCAAAAAATGATACATTGCACAACCTTGAGTTAGGAGGGAACAATATTGGCGAACAAGGGTATACAGCCTTTTTGAATATTGTCTACAATAAATCAAGCATCGAGCGAGCTTATCACTCTAACAATACACTGGTAGGGATCATTTTAGGAAATAGAAACAAGTCGGAAGCCATTGCAAAATGGGATGCTGCCTTAGATTCCGCCCTTGAAATAAATCACAAACACAAGGATAACCCAAAAACTGCAGGACTACAGAAAATGATCATGTTGCACAATACAATTTAATCTGATCTCAACACCCAAAAAATGGAGCTGTTCATTCAAAACGAGCAGTTGAATTCAGAGAATCAGTACCTTACTAAGACAATTGCAGAGAAGGTGCAAGAAATTTCCCTCTTGGCCGTGGCTCTGAAAAATTCAAACCCAATCGATACAGTTGATTTAACTGGTGGTAGTACTGTTGGGGAAGGCACAAATAGTACAGGCAACAAAAACATTCATCGAAATGCCAACGCATTGGGTACAGTCCTCCCTAAAGCAACCTCGCTCATGCTCATGAGCAGCATCAAGCACTGGTGAGAGTAAAGGAAGAAGCTCAAGAACGTGCTAACAATGCCGAGAGAAAAGCAGCAGCAGCAGCAGAGCGAGAAAAGGAGGTTTTGGAGATGAAAGACGAATGTCCATATTGCTTTGAATTGGACAAACAGAGCTGCGCATTGATACCATGTGCACATGTTATGTGCCATGATTGCAGTTTGGCATTTGACACATGTCCCAGTTGCAATATGCAAGTAGAGCAAAGTTTGAAACTTTTCAAATGACGAGGAACTTCTATTTGCATAAGGGATATCTGCGTAGAGGGAAATCTTCATTAGTTATCTCAAGATGTTCTGAGAGGGTCAAATGACAGAAAGAGCTAATTATTGCAATCAAGATTTTGATGTATAAATGATCACAGTTTAATGTTTATTATATGCTCATCAATTCACAATCCTCTTTCAAATTATAATGCATGCAGATAATGTATTAATAGTTTTTCACTAGTTCCAAATAAAAGTGTATTACTTCTTTGCAAAATTATTCAAGCCCTCCTCACTATTCCTAATCACTCCTTACGGCAAGGGGCGGGATGATCCATTGTTTGCAATCAATTATTTGATACATGGATTGTGATGCTTTAATTTTGTATTGTTTGTCCATATATAATTCCTGAACATACAATTATGATGAAGTCATTCACTGCTTGTTCCATCATATTCTTCGTGCGGGACCACCATTAATAATGTAGTAATTTTCCAACGACCATTCCCAACGAAAGATGAGAGACTTTTGTTGTTTCAAGAATCAATTCAAGCCAACACTTTCCCAATTCTATTGCCACAGATGCTCATTGTGACAAAAATAATTAATCTCTTTGTAAATCAGTTACTATGATAATGAGTTCATAATTTCTGCTTTTTGGGTGATTTATCAAACTGGGAATAGCATAGATGCTTTGCATGGGTTATCCAAAAGATGAGACGGTAAATTTAATTAATGGATATGCCAGCATTTATGGAGAGGGAGAGTAGATCCATTGATCAAAGCCAAACGAGATGTATAATGAATGTGTTGTATTTATTTTTGATGATGTGAACACCAATTGAGAATTGTGGAACTCTATCTCTATTCTGTGTTGTGTTATTATTTGAAGGTGACTGGCTACAAAAATATGTGTCTGATTTGTGTGTATTTGCATTCCCCATCATTGTGGGTGGGTCTGATAAACCGTTTGAATTGCAATACATTCTCTGAAACTCGTGGTGCAAGCCATATCACAATCTCATGGAACCGCATATTAAAATAAAGAATTATATAATTATCTATCCTAATCCTGCTAATGCTTAATACTTACTACTAAAACATCTAACCTCCAAAGATATCCATATTTCTCCATACATGGGACTACCTAGCAAGTACGTATTACTTAGTTCCCCTGTCAGTATGAAGTTGAGGGATTTTTTTGTTATCAATGTTTGTGTTCATTATCTCTTATTTCCGTTAATGAAATGTTTGAGATGGCAGCAAAATTCACTTGTGTAATATGTAATATTAAGTATTAATGAATCAAATTACAGAAAAGATTTTGATTTAGCCTCATTTTTTATGCTGCTGACAAATAATCATTCAAAATAAGCAATAATTTACAAAGGAATATTATTATTTTGTCATCATGTATTATTATTTTCTTTTCACAATTGTATTTTTTCTATGGTAGTACTAGCAGAATACTCTTTCTTGCCTATGTACCATATTGTATGAATAATAATTATCATTGTTTGAGAAAAAATAATATTAAATAATACTACTACAGCAATTTATCAAAAAAATATTATGTGTATTATTTCTCTGTCCGTACTAGATATTTCTTGGGAGCTCCAGTCATTCGTCAAGAGCATGCAGTTAATCAAAATAAGCAAGACTAGTTTATGTGAAGCATGTAGAACGAAAAGTGTGTGTTAGGACCATCCCCTACACCTCATACAATCTTACAAATGACATCATAATCATCCGAAGGCTTGCCATTCAAAATAGTCTGAAGGACAGTAAAACTTAAATCAAATCGGATGGGTGTCGACATGATAAAGTATGCCAGGGAGATGGCTCCGAAATTTGCCTATCTCAAATGTTTCGAAGGTAGCAATACCAAGTGGTAGGCAACCCAGGGAGGGAGGGTGGGAAAAGAAAATCTCTGAAAGTGTTTTGAGAGTCCGTTTCCGTGATCTCTCAAAATACCATCGTCGACAGTGATCCGAAATAACAAGACTATGACAACAGGCAACAATCAACCATTCATGATGATGTTGCCATGACGCACAAGGTAAGCAACCAGCCAAAGCGCCCAAGCAGGAATCTCCCCCAAAGTGTCTTGGATCTTCAGCATTCCATTAACTACTGTGATAACAGCTCTTCAAGCTACATATGCAGCTCTGAAGATAAGTTGTAATGGCAACGTGCTGTGGCAGGAAGAAAAACATGTAGAAAGAAAGATGGAGGAACCGCCAAAAGAAAAGAGTTCAAAGAGAAAGAGGATGGGTGATGTAGCTGGTACTGTCTGTGCGAAGGCATCTACTAATGCTCCACCTTCGACACTAAACTCTGGGAAGGTCGGGGATCCTATGAAGTACAAACCACCTAGTAATACCTTGCCTTTGTCTTCTTCATCCTCAACCTTCAACCGTGATGTTAAATTCTCAAGTTCAGCACCTGACCAAAGTACTAGCAAAACACGAGTCAGCGCTAGTATCAGGAGCAGTCCCAACCCTCCCACCAATACCGATTCCTGATCCAGAAGAAATGGAAAAGCGTGCCAAGGCCGTGAGGGCGTATGCGCTGGCAGGATATACCACTGCCACTACTGCTGCCACTGCTGCTGCAAACAAATCTACATATATTGCTACTGCTGCTGCTGCTGCTGCTGCTGCTGCTGCTGCTGTTGTAGTTACCAGAGTTACTGGTGTTGCTAGTGCTACTAGTGCTAGTGCTACTGCCGCAAAAAAAACAATCATCGGAATCCCCTCTCCACCATCCTCCTCACGGAAATCATCCCCCAAATCCACATCCTCTGCCAAATCAACCAAGTCAAATAATATCAACAACAATAGCAATATTAAACCACCCTCGAAACCATGTGGCCGGCCGATAAAAATTGCCAGTCCCATTCCTCCCCCTCGTGCTGCTGCTGCAAATACTGTCAATTCATCCAATGCATTCACCACAATGACAGCAACGACAGCAATCACAACAGCAACAGAACCCAGAAAAAGAGGAAACACCTCCTTCAAAAATAATCACAATGCCAACATGGCCCTGCCCAAGAGTAATGTTCCATTAACTACTGTGATAACAGCTCTTCAAGCTACAGATGCAGATGCAGATCTGAAGATGAGTCACAATGGCAATGTGCTGCAGCAGGAAGAAAAATGCATGGAAAGAAAGATGGAGGAACCGCCAAACGAAAAGAGTTTTTAAAGAGAAAGAGTATGGGTGATGTAGCTGGTACTGTCTGTGCGAAGGCATCTATGAATGCTCCACCTTCGACACTAAATTCTGGGAAGGTTGGACTGCCATCACATGAAACTGTTCCTGGAAATGATTCTACAAAGTACAAGCTGCCTGATACCTTGCCTATGTCTTCTTTGTCCTCAACTGTTATGTTGAATTCTCAAGTTCAGCACCTGACCAAAGTACTAGCAAGACACGAAAAGGCAATTCAAAACCTGAACAAGGCTCTTCAAAGTGCAATCTCACTTAATACAGTAGATTTGACTTGTCCCAGTGCGGATGACAAATCAAATAGTACACATTTTAATAATCATTCAACAAAGCGTCGACACACCGAGCATGTCTCTCCCAAAAGCAACCTTGCTCGTGCATTGGAAGAGAAGCAATCAATGATCAAAGTCAAGGAAGAAGCACTAGAACGTGCTGATGCTGCCGAAAATAAGGCAGCAGCAGCGGAGCGAGATAAGGAAGCTTTGGAGGTAAAACTTGAGTGTCCAAATTGCTTTGAATTGGACAAACAGAGCTGCGGGTTGATACCCTGTGGTCATGTTATGTGCATTGATTGCAGTTTGGTGTGTGCAAAACAAACATGTCCTACTTGTAGCAGGAAAATAGAGGGAGTATTGCAACTTTTCAAATGATGGAATCACTGTTTGCCAATAGGGATATCTTTTGAGATTAATTATTGCAGTCAAGATTAAGTTATGAATGATCACAGTTTAATATTTATTGAATGTCCGTCAATTCTCAATGCTCTCTCAATTAATAATTTGTTGCAGATAATGCATTACTAGTTTGCTGCTTGCTGTATTTATTCAAGGACTCACTATCCCCAATCACTCATTGTGGCAAAGGGTAGAAAGATATGTTCTTTGCAATCAAGAATTCAATACCATACTTAGACAGTGATGCATCATTTTTTTCTTACATTCTTTCCATAAACTTCTAAAAGCCTCTTTTCATTTATATCTATATATGTAATTTCCAAAACCATGCCAGTATATTGAAGAAGTCATTTACAATCTGTTTCATTTTTTACCGCGCAGTGTCACCATTGATAATGTCACAATTGATAAATTGGTGTTTTTTTGCCCCATTCCAAATGAAAGTTTAATGCCACTCCGAGAATCAATTCAAGTCCACACTATCCCAATTCACCAATAGCCACAGATGCTCATTGGGATTGGAAAAATTGTTTTCGCCTGTTCGTAAAAATTGAGTGAGATAACAAGTATTATATTTGATATGATTCATGAAACTGGGAAGAGCATCCATAAGCTAGGAGAGAAAATTAAATTAATTTATGTGCCCACATTTATAGGAATAAAATAAAATAGTAAAATAATTGGTCAAAGCCTAAAGATGTGTACTGATTTCTCAGTTGATTTTTTGCATTTATTTTTGATGACATGGTTTTCAGAAAAATGATAGAAAATAATAGCGGTGTTGAATCATTGAAAATTGTGGAACCCTGACATTGCGTTGCATTAATGACAATGGAATCGCGTAAATTTGCAATGGGATTCATGTCCAAGATGTTTGTTGAGAGGTTTTATTTTTATCTTGAGATTATTCATGGTTAGTTTCATCACCATTATTCTGTGTAAATCATATTAATATTGTAGTCTTCAGTAAAAATGAATTATTCAACCATCAAAACTATGCACTCGTAATATTTGTAGTACAAAGTTAATGTAAAGTGAAGCATTATTTGAGCATCCCGATAGCACAACTGTGAATGAAATGATATTTTGTTGCATGTCTTTTGATATGTTACTCTATCTCGAATTTGAATTCCACATCCATCTCTTCAAAACACTCGTTGATTTTAAGCACAAATACATCGGGGCATGTTTCCTTCATTTGTCATGATAAAGTTGCACCATTCCCTTTGACACATTAAATTTCAAAATACTATGCATATTCCACGTTCGCATTTCCCTCTAAGCATTTTTTGACAACGCGAGATAAAAAGTTCAATTTCCTATTGGGGCTACCAGTTCAAAGAAAGGAAGGTTGCATCCATCCATTGCTCACTGCACAAAAATGTGAACTCGTTGCCCAGTTGATTGTTGCAAACATTTCTGGTGCGCTTCGGCGTTGCCTAGGACTTACTCATGTATGGTTGTCTTAATTGATGACAGTAATAGTGCGACACTATTATTTTTTTAATATACGAGGGCAGAGGTGATAGAAGGGGGTTTGATTTCTATAAAGGACGGCATAGTCATAGTAATCCATGTTGGCTGTCTGAATTATTGGTGTGCTTGTTTTCCTGCTGCTGCTGCTGCTCGTGTTTTTATTGTTTTGAGCTTTCGTTTTCATCAATCTTGTTTTGAGATCTGGGAGATATGTGGAGGTAGATTGGAAATCGGTGGCCGTGAAGTGTATGCTCGTGAACATAAAGCCGTTAACGTTGGGTTGACATGAAAAGGTTGCGATGGATTCACACCTTCGAATGATAAGTAACTGGTGCCGTGATTTTATCGTAGGATCGTAGTACCTCTTTCTTTTTCAACGTTGCTGGGAAGTAAACAGCCGACGGCCGATGTTCAACGACAACCAACTGGCTGGCCCTAACTAGAAGATGAAAAGAGCCACCATTGCGCTGCACTATCGAACCGGATGAAATCATCTCTATCTACTGCTATCTTTTCTGCCTACATTGTATACATAGTAAATCATAATGGTGGGGGGTGATAGAAAATGGCTCTAGAGAGAGAGTACGGTAGTACCATGGTGCTCATGGTGCATGCCGTTGCGGGTTTGCTTGCTTGCTCGGCCGGCTTGCTTGATGGAAGAATGATCGTGTCAAGAATGATATCATATTGTACCCGCACAAAACATACTGGAATACAATCAAGCGATACAATAGTACACCAGAGTTCTCAAACATGCCCGTTCAGTGGAGAATCATTTCCGTAGACAAAGGTACTCATACATAACTAGATACCAGTATCAGGCAGTAGTACGAAAAAGATTTTTGACACATCAAAGATCTTTTTTGACTTCTTATTTATTTTTTGACATTATCACCACCGTCGGTCGTCAGCGCCCGCCCGAATTTCTGGGCACGTCTCTGAACAACTAACAACCCTGCCTGCAAGTCAAATCGATCGAGTGCACAAAACAACAACATCATCCCGATCGATCGATCAAATAAGCAACAAGCAAACTACTCTACTAAAGACAACAATTACATTTTTATTCGGACGTAAAATCCCCCATTTGTCCCATCACCATCATCTAACGCCCTGGTACGAATCACCGCAACACAACCGCACACCAGCCCAACCCATCTTTTTCATCGACACTGCCTCGACCGCACTCGTACCCATCCCTTCTTTTGATTACACATAACACCCATTCGCCGACCGAGTCAGAGTAAGATCACACTCTGATTTTCGGCTTATATTATTACTACGAATATTATCAACGGATTCACATTAAAACACAACATCACAACGAAGATGGCTGAATTCGGTAAGAGAGCGGAAGTCACGATAGAGACTATGGTGAGTACTAAATAATACTTTTAGAGGAGCTGATTTGCATTGGTTGGGAATGAGGATGTTTCGGACGGGCAACCATGGCGAGAGCAAGCAGTGGACTGATTCAATGTCGAGCGTGACATGGCAAAATTTCGATGAGAGCTCTGAGCTAAATGCGCGAGCTACGTATCGAAATTTTCTGTCCGATGCGAACTCTTTGGGGGGAATAATTTTTACCTGTCATTTTGTATTAGTTCCTTTGTTGAGATATTTTCCTACGAGGTCTACTGGACATGGGGATATTTTTTATCTCTGTGCGATCTCGACACTTTACTTCCACGAGGACGTGTAGAGTTGGAGATGGGATCTTTTTTTCGTCGCATATACAGAACTTGTTTTTTATTCTGCTCGACATCCGCCATCCGCCACCGCTATTTGTGTCACATTGAATCCTTCAACTTTTGTTATTCTGTTGGCAGTTTCCGTTTCGCAGGATTTGTTTGGTGGTCTTTATGTTTAGGCAGTTTAGTCCGGCGTTGACTAATTTTCACTCGACTTGCTTGTGTGTGGTGTAGTGAAAAAATCGAAAGATCTTAGGAGTAGTGGCAATACTTTTTGTTGCTGCGTTGCTCTTTCTCTCCTCTTTTTTATTTGATTTGTCAATTTCATCTGATTGTATTTTAGGTTTGATCCTCGGTTCATCTTCTTTTCTTACCCTACTACTTCTTCCACTCTTTACCCATTAATCTTTTCTGTGTTTTTTGTGCCTTCCATCAAAATGATTGTAGGGCAGAGTCCATAACCCAAGTGGCGAAGGCGTTGCACCATTTTCCAAGGAAGTGAAAAAGCGCACGGAACATCATGCTCCCCACACCGATAACCATGAAACACAAAACACCGAAGAGGGAAGTGCTCGCCGTAACATCACACGCAAGAAGACGGATGAGGTAGCCACGGGAAGGTATGACTCTCGCAACAAAAAGCAAGGCGGGGCTGGAAAAGGCAAATGGACGGATGCCATGGATGGTTCGGATCATGCAGCGGCAGCGGTAGGCCCTCTTGACGAAAATGATCCTCTGTATGTGCCAGAGGAAGATGACGACCCTTCGTCGTACGTCCTTTCGTCCAGTGAGGGTGCGGACGTGTTGCGTCAAAATGGTGCAAAGCCCAATGCGTACGATGCCGCCCACGATAAGGCCGTCTACGGGCCCATGCTTACGCTTTCGGAGTTCAAAATCCGTGTCTCGGATGCCGTGCGGGAGTATTTTGATTCCTCGGATGCCGATGAGCTTGTTCGATGCATTGATGAGATGAAGTGCAGGGAATACCATCCAGAAGTGGTGAAGCGTGCCATCAGTCTTGGGATGGATGAGGGGCCGAGGGAGCGGGAACTTGTGAGTCGCCTTTTGGCATGCTTGCATCCTAATCCTCTTACGGATGAAGAGATGGAAGTTGGATTTGAACTTGTGCTGGATTCTATTGAGGACTTGGTCATTGACATTCCTGATGCAAAGGTAGGTTTTTTATTGATACACGTGTGCTGATAAATGTATGCTTGTGTAGCCGCATGTTACATCATATTCACTAATCTTTTCTCATGTGGTCCATTCACTATGATGTTTGGATAGGCTATGGTTGGCAGTTTTCTAGCTCGCGGAGTTGTTGATGAAGTCCTTGCGCCCGCCTTCCTATCCAATAGGAACAACACTCATCCTGGTGACTGTGTCGTTGAAAAGGCGGTGACTCTTCTCTCTAGAGAGCACTGCACTGCTCGTCTTGAAAAGGTTTGGGGTCCTGGTGACGGCCGTCCTGTTTCTGAACTAAAGGACATTATGGACCAACTCTTGAAGGTAAGATTCAAATACAGATGTAAATAATCATCTCTCGTTTGAAGGGTTCGATTTTAACATTTCTTTTTTGTCCACTTAAATAAGGAATACCTCTTGTCTCGGGAGCTAGATGAGGCTGCTAGCTGTGTTCGCGAACTCAAAGCGAATCACTTTCTCCATGAACTTGTGAAGCGAGGTGTAAAAATTGCCATGGAAGATGATGGGCGCGATCATGCTTCAGAGTCGTCGTCCCTTGATGCTATGGCAGCTCTATTCAAATTCTTGGTGAACAATTCTATCCTTTCTGAGTATCAGGTTGCCAAAGGAGTTAGTCGCCTTCGCAAAATCTTGGCAGATTTGAAGTTGGACGTTCCGGCTGCGGAAGAAATGCTCGATGAGTTTGAGGGTATGGCGAAAGAGGGTGGCTTCCTCCACATTTCATCTGCTGGTGAAAAGGCGTAAATGCAGAATGTTGCTGTGTTGTTGGGGGAAATCATAATATCAACACATCACAAATACTGAGTCATTGTTCCTGGGCGGGAAGTCAAGTTGGCAGTCAATTTAGGCCGTGTTTTATTATTTTTTATTGAGCACGTAATAGTGCATTGCAATGCAGTGAAGGGGTATTGAGCAAAAGTTAGCACTAAATAACATATGATGTGAATGATTAAATTGAAAAAAGAATTTATTTTGATGGAGAACTGTGAATTGAAAGGGTTGATGTATCAACACACCATCATTTACAAGGATCATGAATTGGATACCATGCTGTTAGGATTTTATCTTGTTGGCGGATATTTACATCGAAGGCAATCTGGATAGCAGAGGTCAGTATTGCAGAGGGTGATCCCATTGTAAGCCACGATAAAATAAGACTTGCTATAAAAAGTAGGGCTGCATATAATTATTGATGTAAACTTGTTGACGTGTCAAACCATGGCATATTTTAATCTTGTTTCATTTTACGATTGAAAATTCGAGCTGAACGTAGTGAAGGAGAGCTCTGTCAGCAAATTTTCAAAAAATGTGTCCG
>JALLAR010000160.1:0-21109 GCA_036939335.1 Conticribra guillardii
TTATTTACTTCACGCGCGCAGCACACGGTTGTTGTATTATTTACTTCACGCGCGCGCTCGAAAGGATTTTTTAGTAAGGAGGTAAGTCGGGTAAGGCCCGGTAACATGGGGGTAATCGGTGCGCGCGCGCATTACCCGGTATTTTTACCGCGATGATGGCATATTCCCGTACCCGTGACCAAAATCAAGAATACCCGGGAAATTCGGGTAATTACCCGGTAAATACCCGGTAATATACAACTAAGCAACGATCACAATGCTGCCTTGCATCACTTCACCGTTAATGTGTCTGCATCTTCCAACTCAAATCAATTACTGTCTCCATCCAACTCCAACCATGCCTCCACCTCCACCATTACCATTGTCAGCAGTGTACCCCCAATCCTCAATAATGATCCACCCCCATGCCACATGCCATCTCTATTTCTTAAATCCTAGTGCCACATACCATGATCTCTATTCCTTAAATCTCCATATCTCTGCAACAGCAATCATGCTGCTGCCCATCATCCCATCACTGTCAATATATCTACATTCTCCAACAGTCAATTTCTGTCTCCATTCAACTCCAATCATCATGCCTCCACCTCTGGCACTGTAAACAGTCCATCAATGACCCAACACCATTCCACATGCCATCTCCATTCATCAAATTGCCATGTCTCGCCAACAACAACCATGCTCCTTCCTCTTATGCAGTCACTGCCAATACCAATATCTCTACCTCCTTCAACATTCAATTGTCATCTACTCAAACCTGAATCATGTCATTGCCATATCTGCCACTGCCAACAGTCAATCCCCATTCCCCATTCCACAATAATGATCCAACAACTCTATTCCATATTCCACATGTCATCCATTTAAAACTGATTTTTCACAACGTTCTACTGAGTTTTTTGGACAGTACAATTGTAATTCATCATTTTTATTTTTACAATGATTTGTCATGATTGTACAATTATTTTTGTTTCATTCCTGTGCAGCCATGCTCTATGATTAGACTTCTTTGCCGTCAGTAAAAAACAAAAATTCTAACTGTGAATCTATTTCACGGAGATGGAGGAATGTGTGTGATGTATACCATCAAGAGCTTTTATGTCTGAGCCTGACAAAATGATGTCATTCATGTTTCTACCTTGAATGGATTACCGTGTGTTAGACATGTATTACATAGCCTAGTAACACCTACTAGGTAGTCTAGTTGTAGGGGTTCTCTTAGGTTATGATGCCCATTGGGTCCTACATCCCCTCAATTCTCTTACCCAGGACAACACTGCATTAGCATTAACTGTACAAAAATGGAAATTGGCACACAACAAAGATATATGATACAGGATACCAGCCACACATACATTCAGATCAATCCCAATACTATTTACCCTTGATTTCGTGGCACATTTCTCACCATAAATGCACGACATCAAATGTGTGAATTTGAGTCTATATTAAAAAACTCCCTGTACCTTAATTAAAAGATTCTTGAGAGTAAACACAAAGAAATCAGTATGTTTGTCATCAATAGTTTGAACCTCCAGTTGATTGGTTATAAAAAAAATTCAAGTTTTGCAAGCTAAGTTAATTTGAAAATGGCAATGTTCATGAGAATAATAACACAACAAAATGAAAACCAAGCTGTAGCCTTATCCATAAGCACAAACAACATATTCGAATCATAGAGAACATACACAATCATTATAAATATAAAATATCTGTAACTGTAAATAAAAAATACTTTATATTATTTTTACAGTCA
Source organism: Conticribra guillardii (assembly GCA_036939335.1). Taxonomy (NCBI): domain Eukaryota; phylum Bacillariophyta; class Thalassiosirophyceae; order Thalassiosirales; family Thalassiosiraceae; genus Conticribra; species Conticribra guillardii. The sequence goes on from JALLAR010000160.1 coordinate 1,757, forward strand.
AAGCAGAAGGTCCAGGTTGGACATAATACAAAACTTTGACAGCCCTTGAGCCTTGAGTTGATGTGGATTTTGGAGGGCATGATGTGAGGTGTGAGGTGAGTGTGATATATATCTTGTATTGGTGTTATATGTGTGCATCCTGTGCCTGTGTTGTGGTGTGAAGAGATGTGCTCAATACTCAAGTATCTGACTCAAATTTCCTGAGCAGACAATGGCGACCAACCCTATCTGTAATGCACTAAAACATAATAGTTCCTAGTTTCATCATGCTTATGAGAAGGAATGATATCTGTTCAACACAGCTGGCAATACCAAGCAAAGAGGCCAAGGTTGAGATTGAGGTGATCAGCTGGTGACGTAATGTCAACTTCTCTCTCAAGTGGGAAAGGAAATGAATACATAACTTGGCACTAGCATAGATTGCAATTATGAGAATACATCATCACTGAACACAACCACAAGCTTTTACATACTAAAGTTTTTGATCAGAATGATCAAAACTACACTGTCACAACAGACATTCCAATTCTAATTCACGTTCTTTTCTTGCAGTTGCCCCACATCTTACTGTTTCACATACTACTCCATTTCTTCTCCTTTTTGCTCTCATTCTTTTTGGCCTCTTGTGTTGCATATATCACTGGTGAACCCCACTGGCAGAAATGGCAAATCCACAAAAGAAGAATCTTTGATGATGAGAAAATGGCAATTAGCACATGTACATACTAAAAAATAAGGTAGAGGAGATGTTACAACTGATGTTGATGAAATCATAAAACATTTTGTGTTGTTACATGGAGGGATGACAAAAAACATTCCCCGTAATAAATGAAAAATAAAATACCGAGTCTTTGTTCTAATGATGTTTTATGATTTACTTTATCTAACAGTATCTAACAATCTCTAACAATGCACACAATGATTCTCGCCTAAATTTGAAGGGTGAGCAAATACCACAACACCATATGTTAGCCATTGTGCACATGTTGTTTTGTAAGAATTATAATTCTTCAGATCCTATTTTCACGTTCACTGGCATTATCAAGCAAAAATGGCATTATGTCAGAAATTGGCAACAAGAAGAATAAATATCTGGTACTAGCAAAAACAAGAATCACAGACAACTTACATGTATTAAAAGAATCCCAAGGATTTTCTTCATCCACACCCAATCTTAACCACTGAACAGCGATCTTTTTACTCCCATCAAGAACAGGGCAACAACTATGCTCTGTAAGACGGTTATCAACTAGACCATCCGATCCCAAATAACTGAAAAACGCCGCAGCGCCCATCTCTGGGACAACATGCACACCAACGTTACGGAAATTTGTAGCACCTCCTTTCGATGGTATTTCGCAGTACATAACCATCGTGGCGACTCTACCTGCATTTTGGAACTTTAGCCCATCACATTGACCATCGCAGTGGGGCATGTATCGATCGGGTTCGGGATCATCCAATCCTCTACCAAAGTATTGAATGGACATGAGATCTTCTTGCCCAGCTTCTTCGATACCGTATCCAGTGGCTTCATTAACATATGTATACAGTCGTCGCGACACTGCAGCAATTGGATCGCCTTTTTGTTCGTTTTCCCATGGCACACGAACTCCGGCCTGCAGCGCCTTCCTCGACTTTTGGAGGTGACTTCCTCCGGATCCATCGGCGACTGTTGCATGATGCAATATAGGTGCGGCTGCAGCTTCGATTGCCTTACACTCTTCTGGGGTAATGAAATTTTTTACGAAATGAATCTTGGCCTCATCTCTATCAAGCATTACATCCACCGTATGATGCTTCCCCTGATAGTTCCAAGAATGCATACTCTTTGGAGTGGACGTCGGAAGGTCAAAGTCGGTACACGTATATTCCTCCCATTGTACACCGATGTCCATCCGAATTTTTTCCTGATCTTTTATTTCCTTGTTGAATTCTTCAATTTTATGTGCAATTAATGGTTGTGCGCACGATGCAAACGCATCAATCGCCTGCGTGGGGTCCATGTTTTTGGATTCAATTTGTCCCTTCACTCCCTCTTGACATTTGGAGATAATGTCTGAAGAAGTTTCTTGTGCTCTTGAATCACTATCTTCTATTTCAATTTCCATATCTTCCAATATGTGAATAACTATCAAGTATTGTAACAAACGTCAAGGTACTGGTGAGGACAAGTTGGAAAATATGACGATGCACACGAAAATACAAAGAAAATAAGCAATTGCACAAAAGTCATTTAGTTCGTACCTTGATCTTCGTGATCATTCACAGTAACATACGCAGATCGACACACCGGAGATAAACTCGGCGAAGGATATTTTGTCTCATGATCACAAGATCCCGATTTGCTATTGGGCAATTCCCTCACAAAAAAAGTATGGTTGACATACGAATTCAATGCCAACGTCTGCCCATTTATTAGCGAATTTGGTGTTTGCAGCACCATTTCTCCGCTGGAAGGATTGATCCAATAGAGTTCGGTTTGTCGTCCGCTTTCATTCTTGATTTGAATGGGTCGTTGGGCTGGGTGGGCATTTATGGAGGAAAAGAGAGCGATGCTGGTAAATACTGATACAGACTTCATGGTGTATTTCGACGATTGCCAACCTGATAGAATAGCATCAATATAGATTTGTTAATACGATGAAGATGATGGTACAATTAATCGGTTAAAAAAATGAGTGCAATGGCAAATGGCATATGGCACGAATCGCCGCAATGCCCAACGAGTCGGCTGTGACTCTAATGTGGAGAGGGTACTAGTAACACAACATCGTTTCCGAACAATCAATTGGGAGAAATTGCGATCACTTGCTATAAACCACTTGCTCTCAATTCCCAACGGTGTTCGGGTTCGTCATTTTTTGTCAATGCAATCTTGAATCGTGGCTGAATAAACCCACAGGAATAAATCTGGTGAACGAATAATGTGAGCGAGGCAGAGAGAATTATTATTTTGTAGCAGTATCTACTAATAATATGGTACTCTAGAGTATGGTACTAGTAGCTACTAGTAGTACCATACCAGATGAGAAGATACTCCCAGCCAATATTGGGCAATAAAACAATCAAACAATGTTGGTAGTCTCTAGAGCGAATCAAAATGAATATGTTGGGCTTGATATCAGGGCAATAGTAATAATTATTTTGAACGTGGTTTGTGTGAAAAGTTACGATTATTATAGGCAATATATTATATTGCACCTAGTGAATCACAGTGTCTCTAGAGGTTGCATTACTAACGCGAACACAGGCAAAACTGCACGGCAGTAATTAATTTATGAATATTGTGAGCATCACATCACATCATATCACGCACATCTATCCCATCACATCTCTCTCTCGCTCTCCAGAGAGAGAGAGAGAGTTTTCTGGAGTAAGTACATAGTACATACCATATTTTTTTAGGGCCACTATCTGCCACTATGTTGTATGTAGTAGAGATACGATAATATTATCATCTTCTATCTTCTACTAAATAAATAATAAACGAACGGCGTTCGCTTTTCACAAAGGGATCGCGTTCCGCCACAGCATGTTTCACGAGTGAACACAAGCCCACAACCCAAATGAAAATGCGTCGTAACTCATACAGCAATCGAACCAAAGCGAGGGCTGGAAAAGAACAACATTCTTCATTGTTTATGAGATACATCAGATTAAATCTTGTCTCATAATTTCATTCAGGTCCATAAAACTAAAATCAATAAATCATTTCCACCGATCAATAATATACCAACTTTTGCAACAAAAAAAACATCAAAAATGAAGCTGTCTTCAATTCTCGCCTTCGCTGCACTCTTGCCCTCAACATCTCACGCCCAACAAAAAAACGAGCAGCCTCTCAATGCACTTGGCCAACTCTCCTATGGAGCCGATGTATCCTTTCCTGTCCATCACAGTGCAGTTCTCGACAAGGACGACCCCAACCAACCAATGGGAGATAAACAAACATTATATAATGATTTTATTGAGGGGTGCAGAAATCATTATGGAAAGAGGGGAGGGAGTTGTGATCAAACCGAGGCTGATCGTATTGCAATGAGTTTACGTCAACCCGCTTCCATGCAGGTAAGAACTCATTGTTTGTTATTTGTATGCATTTGGTTTCTTTTTTATTCTCGATATGCTGTATTGGATTTAATAATGTGTAATCATACTAATTATTGTTGGCTTTTTCATTTGATACAATTTGTTACAGAATTACACCGACACTGGCTTCAAAAAGGTCAAAGCCCCTGCAAGAGTTTTCGAACTCCTCTCGAACTATTGGAGCGAACACAAACACGAACGGAAGCAAGAAGAATGGTTCACCGGCAACACCTACGTCAATCATTGGGCATCACCCACCTACTTGGTAAATGTTGAAAACAAAAATCTTCGCGGCGGAGGATACAATCTAAAATCTAAAATATGGGATGGTGTGAAGCCCATCCTTGAGGAGTGGACAGGGATGGAGCTTGAACCATCATCCATGTATGGGATTCGGCAATATACCGAAGGGGCGATATTGGCTCCACACGCAGATAGAGTCCCGTTGATAAGTTCGTGCATCATAAATGTTGCGCAGGATGTAGAGGAAGATTGGCCATTGGAGGTGTTTGGAAGAGATGGGTTGGCATATAATGTGACTATGGAACCTGGAGATATGGTCTTGTATGAGAGTCACAGTTTGATTCATGGGCGGCCGTTTCCTTTGAAGGGAAAATATTTCGCAAACATTTTTGTAAGTGTGTCGTCGATGGTTCTTTATTGGCTCTTTCAATGAGAGAAATGAAACATTGCACTGACGTCGACATTCTTTCTGTGCCACTCACCATTTTAATACAGATACACTTCCAACCAACGGGAAAATTACTTCGTGAAAGAGAAAGTCCTGTGCGCACAGATGCCGGTGACGATGACGAGTTGCCAATGTATATCTTACGAGGAAGTCCCGAAGAAGAAAAGTGGTTGCGTGAAAATTCAAAGAGGCGCGCCAGAGAATCACCTGCCGCCGCCCCTCTTAACGCAGTAGCACATGCCGCAGCTACTGGCGACATTGAAACAATTGCCTATTACGCCAAAGAAAAGAAAGATATGCTCCACAAGAAGGATGTCAATGGATGGCAACCCATCCACGAGGCAGCCCGTGGTGGCCATTTAGATATTGTCGAGATGCTGATTCAACATGGTGCCGATGTGAATGAGCGGGTTAATTTTGGATCAGGACAAACTGTGCTAAAGTTGGCTTTGGACAGCCATGGACGGGATCATCCGCTTATTGATTATCTTCTGGGATTGGGCGCTGTTGAGAATGTCCCCGAATTATAGTTTGTGACCAGGATGAGATATTGTGAGTAATTTTGTATGGGTTCCACTGCGTTGTAGACTAGAAGAATGGCTTGTTGGGAATAGGGAATATCGCTTAAAATAACATGGCAAACAAACTTTCGTCACCTGATTATATGATCATGTGTTGATCTGTGTGTTCAGAATAATTGACGATCCGCTTGAAAAAGGGAGAGACACCATTTGCCATCTGTTGATGCTCGATGCAGGTTGATGCCATGATTTGGTTCGCTTTTTGAGATATCTCTAAGTAGTTTTCACTACTTGTCAATACCCGCCTGAGAAGATGGAGACACCCTGGAGAAGATTTCGAACGACTTCTGCCTGATATCATGTTGCGACAAAACTGACATTCAACATTGAATTAGGTAGTTCTACTACTACATTCACACGTAACTGCTCAGATGTTGTGCAGCTACTGATTGTTAAGGATAGTAGTGATATCCATGGCACAGTAAACTGATAGGACAGCGAATCCTTCAATCAGTCGTATATTTTATACGTATTGTTTTAATATTAGAACGTATTTGTCCATTATCTCGGTCATTCATTCATTAACAGGAGATCCCCAAAGTCAACAAATAACGTTGCAATCCTTCCAACTTGTAGTCTTCAGAATCAGAACAGTGTGCCACGCAAACTACTTGTGCCATCAACTCTGCCACAGCTAAATCCCACATGTCTTTCTCCCGCGCCTCCTTTAGAACAATCGCACATTCACGGGTCAGTGCTGGTACTTTCTTGGATATGGCGAATAATGCATCACTCATGGATTTACGTTGAGAGTGGGTTAAAGGAACATGAGGATATGAATATGCCGCCCTACCTGCTGGTTTAATTTCCTTGCATGGTGTCACAGTACGATATTGCTGTGGCGAAATATCCATCGTAGTTCGAAATATAAGGTCTGTTTTTGGACACATGTGTTCTCCTTCAGTTGAACTCGTGGGAACAATAAGAGTCTTCCGTCTATAAGGCGACATCGCAGTAGTGTCGGCTGCTTTAGGCTCCATTGCGATTCCTTTTCTCTCGAATGCTGCGGTTAGCGTTTCAGGAGTAATATCTGAAGTTTGTGTGTTTTCTGTTGATGAAGTAACCATATTGACCAAAGCAAAGTTATTCATTTCAGTCAATGGAGGAGCAAGCGACCCAGGTTCATGAGCAACATGTGCGTTTACTGCCGGATAAATCATCACTCCAATACTTCTCAATATTGACTCCTCATATGGGCACACGTGGTTTTGTTTCAGCTGCCCACACAATTTGCACTTATACTTTTTAGGTCTGGAAGGAGACCCTGCCGTCGCCTCGTATTGATCCATACTGCTTGTTTGACTAATTGTTCCTGTAATTGTTGCTCTCTTAGGAGTACTATCTTCTTCGTCAAACGTGGTGTTGCCATTTAAAGTGAGAGAAAGGTTCGACTCAACTTCCCAAGAGAGCCTATTTCCATGCTCAAAATACTGTTGGCGGAGCTTATCTTCGTATCTCTTCCACCGAGGGTTATGAATCTTGCTTTTAGATTTGGTTGAATGACTTGATGTAGGTTTCGACCGAAAGATTGACGATTTTTCAGGTTTGCTCGTTGACTTGCGTGCCACTGATCCTCCAAAGGCACATATAGCAGATTCAACTCTCCGTTTAGCAATTGACACCTCAGCATTTGTTGCGCCAGACTTTTTTGAGCCTGCCAAACCACTTCCCAATTTGATGTGTCCAAAAGAACTCACTTTGATACTGCAGCCCAAAGTATTGAAATCGCTCTTTCCCGGCCCATTTTTCAATCCTGGTAATAAAAATGTTGCACATTCAAAAGCTGGAAGAATTTCTCGCATGAAACTGTAAAATGAAAATTGATTTGACATGCTTGTACTAACACTGCTGTCGGGCATTGTTATGGCTACAGTATTTGCCTCTTCAGATCCAAGGACGCCTTAATTTCTGAAGTGTTCGATGATTTATGGTCCACTTTAGAACCAGAAAAATGCTTCGAAGATCCATGCAGTACCAAAAGTTGACGCCCTTCTTTACTGCGGGGAAAAAGGCGAGGAGGAAGTTTCAACTTGGGTGGTTGGGTCGTACTCAGTTTCTGCATAAGGTCATCTTTGACATGCGCTGCATTATCTTCATTTGGAATTTCTTTGAACAGTGTGCCCACACCATGGTTTTTCGACTGTTTCTCGTCACCCTCCGGGATAAGTGGAAATGGCCTTGATGCATTTCGAATCTTTCCCTCGGCTGAGTCATTGAGACTTGTGAAGCTTTGGCATACACTATCACTGCCTTTCGACCGTAATAATACGCTGAAGGAATTTGCAGGCGAGAGGTGCATTGAGAAGTTTGACGGACTGGGCAGAACAGAGGTGGTTTGGTTATGTTTTCGTTCTGAAGGCTTTGGAGTCGAAAGAGAGTTGGACGCATCCTCGTCGTCAGACAGTTTTGGCGGAGGTGGTATGGGAGTGCGTCGCACGGACAATGGTCCTTGAAGACGGTTTCTAGGTGCCAAAACAATCGTTCTCGAAGCTTTTATTTCCAAATCTATCGCAGATGATGATCCAGAAGTTTTGGCAGCAGCAGATGACGAAGGATGCGACTGTTTCGCACTCTGAGTAGTCCCCAATTGTTTCAAAAAAGCTGGATGCGCATTGGGAGGTAGATGACGCGACAAAGGCTCATTAGACTCTCCCGACGTGTGAGACATGCCAAAAGAAGTCAATGGCGCCTCAAAATGGTTATAGCCACAGGGTGAAAACTTTGAACGTTTCCTGGAATCGTTATCTCTTTCCAAGTTTTCAACACGTGCTTGCTGCTCTTCTCCATAAGATCCACGAGTAGAAGTAGCGCATCTGTTGGATAACGATGCCACACTGCCTCTTCTAGCATTGGCATCATTATGCTTACGCTTTGACGGGCTGTTTTGATTCTCGCAATCCATGAGATTACACATCGTACTATCAAATGATCCGTCAGCACCTTTAAAATCTTCATCAAAGAAGTGTTCCATATTGGAATATTCCCAATCCAAATGATCGGGCGAAGGGTAATAGGATGCGGGAGTGACAGTGAAGCTGGGATTCCGTGTCACGGAATTGGGTTCGAGCGCATCCTAGAATGATTTTTTGCGGCAAAAGAGTTGTAAGTGACTGATGCAATAAAGAAGAATGTAATTCAGGAGCAATCCAATTGCGAACTAATCACACAGAGGCAACAAAAAACAAATACATGATGTAATGAATCACTCACATCTAGAAAGTATGGTTCTGGAGAGTGAAGATTGGAGGCATTGGAATTTTCACCTGAATGTCCCGATGGGGAAGATATAACAGTCGAATTTTCTGCAGGGTTGTGATCGTATTGTCCTTGTTTGATGATATCGGTGTCATTCACTGGTGATGATAGCATTGTTGTTGTTGTTGTAGGCAAAAACACAGCATTGGATTTTATATTGCAATTTTGATGAGCAGTGTCTTCTTTCGCCGATGAATTTCCCATTACTCCATTTTCTGATGCCAATACTTCCATATAACGACTCGCGGGTGCTGTAGCAGGATCATGAGCAGCAGATCTTCCCTCCTCTTCATTTTCTATACCATTCACTAAATCTTCCACGCTGTTCATACTTCCCATGTTTTGAATGCTTTCCAAAATTTGATAGTCGTCGTCTTCTACTCCCACCAATGTCAATTCCTCTTGTTCGTCTTGATGATGATTTTGTTGGAAATGTTGGTGCTGCAGCTGCAATTGTTTTTCCAATGAATCTTTTTGGTCAAAGTGCACTCCACCAGCATCCGCCGCCGCCGCCCTATTGGGAGTTAATTTAGTGGAAGAGGGATAGGATGAACTTTGCATGTTATTATTGCTCAAAGAGAGAGTTTTGGAATGTGTAGGAAGACGGATAACTTGAGGCTCCTGCTTTTTCTTATTTTTTCTTTTGACTGTTGTGGATGTTAACTTGGGCCCAGTAGACAGTCTGATGGGAGTTGTGAATAATCTGTTGCCTTTCGAAGTGAATGCTGGGTAAGCTACATGCGGTGATTTCGATGAAGATTTACTTGTACTCCCTGCGCGATGGCCGGGAGTTACGACTGGGACTTTGGAATTTTGCGTAGAGGATCTACGTACCTTTGCGGTCGTGGAAGTTGGTGGAGGACTCGCACTATTCTTTGTTGCGGCATCATTTTTTGTTGTCGAATTCACGGAGCTCTTTTTTGCAGAAGCGGTCACTGAAACTGCTGGTGCGCCAGTTGGTGAAGGCAGACGAAACATCAAGACCATTATTGCAATTTAGGGTTTGCAGTGGAATATATTAAATGTTGGACGTGTGGCTTTCGGGCGTGGGTTGTTGCGTGGAGCAGTTGCCTCAAGTATCAATGTGCATCAAATGCACTTCCAACTGCAACAATGGATTCGACAGACCACGTTTAAGGGTTTACTTAATCTTTGTTGTAATGAACCGAGCCACCAAAAGTTTAGTCAAAATCTCTCTTATTTCGTCAAGACGCGTGTTAGGTACTACGAAACATTTCCCTTCATTGGCGGTGGCGATTCTCAGACAGTATGTACTATTATTTACGATCGCGAAGTAGAAACAGACATGGGAAAAGAAATAGATCTTATTATCGAATCCTCCCAAATGTTTGGTGGATGTCTATCGGAGTGTTTCGTTGGTGGCTGGGTTCTTGACCAGCGCAATACTAATACGCTCTACTACGGCAGAAGCGAAGTGATATGAGCCGTCTTCTTATCCAGACTCACAATTATTCATGCCAGACATGTTTGACACAAAACTCCATGTACTTACTCTCAATAGAGAGAGCAGGTAGTAATCTTTAGAGAGAAGTTATTGAGATTGATCATCCTCCCACAGCATTTGTAATTGAATGACTTTTTCTTTCTCTCCTTTCTCCAACATTATTTTAGCAATATGCAATATGCCCCCGTCTTGAATTTTTGTTGACCAAAACTTGTGAGCAAATTGTCATCCTTTGTCATCTATCGTGGCAAACGGTATCGTATGTCGATATGTTGTAGTATGTAATAATGGTACTACTGGAATTCTACAGAGATTGAATTGAAATGTATTTCATACCTTTCCTACGTACATACGGAAATAATCTGAACACTGAATGAAGGCCCTTGACCCTTGACGGACCAAAATTTAATGTGGCAATATCTTTATGCGAACTCCATTTAAACGTTCAAGATCTACTCCAACGTACTGTTCAACTTTTGGGGGGCTCAGAGCTCGTACGTTACCATTTTTTAGTCGTAGATAAAAAAGTTCACTACTCAGTTTTTTTTAGTAGTGAACTTCATTACTCAGTTTTTTTGAGTAGTGAACTTTGGCGATCACCACAATGATCACACCATGAACTACTATCATAAAGTAGATACTATCTATGCAGTAGATACAAGATAATCACTTCTCATCACCAATCGACTGTCGATGCACGCAATGAGCAGCAAGGAGGAACCTCTCCGCACCGCCAGCCTCTAGCTCTTGGTCGCAATGGCACCAGCAGATCCTTGCATTGGTGCCCTTCACAGCATTCTTTGCTGTGGCCACAATGGCACAAGCAGTTGTACTTCACCGTGAGAGATACTCTAATGAATGATATCGCACAATACAGTGCAATACTCTTGCATCGCATTTAGCCTGTTCTCATTGCCCCAAAATGCATTCAGAATTCAAAGTTCTGAAAATGCACTGAATTCATGTGCCAATTGAAATGCACTAAATAGAATTGTAATGAATAAAATATGCTATTTAATACTCAAATTAACCAGTTATGCATAAATTAGTTACAGGGAAATGGCACTAAAGAATGCGGAACAATGCTTTTGTCATTGCTGTTCTTGCGTGAATACCCAATTTTTGGTTTCAATTCGTCACCATCGAGCGCGAGCGTGACAAACGTCTCATGATCGGAAAAAGCGTCCATCTCCGCAGTGTTGAAAACAATCCTAAACAGAGGAGGGGTGCTTGAACCGGTGGGTCTAGTTACAGAATGCTTGAATCGGGCATGTCTATGAATACAAATCTCGTGGATCGGGTTGTAAAAATAATGAAACTCCAGTAAAATAACCAGCTCTAATTTTGAAATATTGAAATCAAAAATATTGATCGCGTAGATCTGGCGGGTCTAGAAATACAGTATGGATATATCCATGGGTCTAGAAATACAGATTATTTTTAAGTCGGTGGGTCTAGAAATAGACCGAGCTAGAAATAGATCCAAAACAACATTTCTCAGATTTTGCAAGGGGACAAAATGCAAGAAGAAATAATTTGCACCAATGATATATCTTAACATTGATTGCCTTTTCTTTAGATTCACCTGCATGGAAAAGATGTGCAAGGGTGTGGGGCCATTGGAATTATGACGTTACATGTGATAGATGTTTGGTGGAGAATGGAGATGACGATGCGAAGTCTGCTGCGAACTCAAGCTTGTTGTCGGGCACTGATGAATGCATGTTGTACGGTGTATGGTGTATCATGCGCCAAAGGCATCATTGTTCACGGATAGACAATCTCTGACAGCTAGCTCTTGATTCAAATGATTTATCAGTTGAACTTCCATCAAATATTGGAAATATGATATCATTACCATTACGTAATTACTTCACATTCCCTCACAATTTTTGATGTGATAATTAATGATTTGACATGTCTTTATTCTAATTTGCCTTTGTCACCAAATAATTCCTTTTAACAGGATTAGTGCTATTTGGTACAATTGGGAATAATAGTATTAGACCTAGAAGATAATCAATTTTCTGGCACAATCAGCAAGGAGATTGGAAACCTGAAAAAGTTAATGTAGCTAATTCTCGGCAATAATATCTTTTCGGGCATTCTTCCTACGGAGCTGGGACTTTGTGACGAGTTGGGTAAGTGGAAAAGTTTCTTCAGACTCTATCTCACTTTTGTATCACTTTTGGATTCATATTTATCACGATCACTCTTGAAAAATGTTTCATTGAATTCTTTTCGGAAGAGCTTTGGATCAATCATACCAACATTAATGGCAGTCTTCCCGAAGAAGTTTGCCTTGTCCAACAGGAGAACTCTGGAGTGATCTCATCAGACTGCAAAACTGATAGTGAGACATCAGAACCATTCATCTCATGTGATTTACATCAACTATTCAATCTCCTTTTCAGGACTAGACACATTTTATGCAACAGATTGAAAAATTATCATTCCATTTAAAGTAGAAATAAAATCATGTAAATGTTCCTAAAATGATGTTTAGTATAAATGTATTGTACACTATCTGCTTTGATTGATTATTATCGAATAATGAATAATGGAGCAGAAACCAATTTTTGTGGCTATTATATATTCCAACCTTTTTCGGGTTTCATCGATTAATTTGAGATGGAGAGAAAAGAATTTTTTGTTGGAACTTGCTCGTTTCTATCCACTGTTTTTTATGTGTTAACTTTTGATGAAATATCCATTCACCAATCATTTTCTCCCTGGGGTGTACTGTGTACTATGATCATTTAGCATGGATTATACTAGATGTGCCCCATTACCAAGTTCTTTTGTTGTTGTTGTTGTTGTTGTTGTTGTGGTTGTTGTGGTTGTTGTGGTTGTGCACTCTTCAGTACTCGCATCAAGACGCCCTTTTTTATCTGGGGGGCGTTTTTTTTCGGTCGTCATAAAGAGCGTAAATTCCCCGGACAGAAAAAGCCCAGCTCTTTATGCGAGTACTGAAGAGTGTGGTTGTGGTGGTGTTGTGGGTTGTGGGGGACGTAGCGAATCCCGCTTCGACCAAAAACCAAGACCAAAAAATTGATGCGCTGTTGTTCATCAATTAAACATAAAAGAAGAATCTCACGTCGGAATTTTTCCTTGCCCAGATGGCCACGCCGATATCCAAGCCAATTGCCGACAGTAAACCGCCACAATACATTGCCGGTCAGGATGGTGAGCCCTCCCGATACGAAATACCCAACGAGGCTGGATACTTCCCTGCTGGCTCGGATGACATTGGCGCCGTAGCAGAATTGGAGAATGTAACATTATATCAAATTCATCCGCGATATCACGGCGAGACGAAGGAAGGCAAGCCATTGGCACGGGGTAAGCTCACTGTGCGAGATCCCGATCGTGGTACGGCTGACGATGTTGTTCTGGTCGTGGAATGCACATCAGGACCGAGTAATAATTATGCTGAGAAAACCATCATATTCTACATGATGAATGACGATGTTGCAAATAAACTTTCGGAAAAGGAGTTTATGCTAATGCTACCACAGGACTGCATCATCTTAGATATGACCGAATGTACCGATGACAGGATGATTTTGCATATTGAAGGATTGCTCGCGGCTCGAACGAAGTTCCACGACCAAACCAATGGTGTGGCAGTCGAAGGAGTAGAAGAAATTGAGGGAGCAAAGGCACAATACCCCGAGGGACTTCCTCCTGATGCTGTATCCCAGACCATGTTTAAAACTGCCGCCATGATGTCTCGTTTGATTGTCAGCGCCAGCAAGATAGGCGCCGATCAGATCGACACGTATGGCGAAAAGAAACGAGAATCCGTCACCACCACTAAAGAAGTCAAGGTTAGCAAAACTAGCATCAAAGTTGCCAAGGCCACTCGAACTGCATCCGAAAAAACCCAGGGTTTAGCTGTAAGATTAAGTGATAAAATATCCGACGTGGTTGGCGGCAAGATTGGAAGGGCAGCCGCCATAAAGGATAACGACAGCTCAACGAAGAAAAAAGCGAGATCTCTCCTCTTGGCGTCCTTTATTTCGTACTCGGAAGTTGCTGGTGGAGCATCCGAGGGATACGAGATTATGGTGAAATCGGCACAGTCTCAGGCAACGTCCTTTGTTTCAAAAAAATATGGCGAGGAAGCAGCACAGCTTGCGAGGCATACTGGTGGCGCAGCAGCGAATTTTGGGCGTGCGGCTTTGACATCGAGGCGCGTTGTGGATGTGAAGAAAATTGCCAAGACGGCAGGAAAGCAAATGGTGGAAGAGAGTGCCAAGACCTCTCTTGAGGGGAAGAAATCAGATGCAATTTAAATGATGATTCAAATGTGAATGTGAAGTTATAATCACGCAATCCTATCTGGATAACATTGATTTTAATCATGGAGCTAACTATGAGCACAATCGATTCTCTGATATTAAGGCGCGCGATGAATTTATGCATTATATTTCTTTCAACAACCCTTGCCTGGGTAGGAAGGATTGGATTCTTGATTCTTGCCAGAGTGAGGTGGCTGTGTGGAAAATAGAGGTCCTTTTTGGAGTTGTATTGCGTGCGATATGATGTGTTTTTCGCCATGAAATTCGAGATCATTTAGCCATCATACATAAAATTACAAAACTGCCGAATGAAAAGGGATCATGCGCAACAAAAATCGTATTTGAGGTTATCTTATTCTACTTTCATGATTGGGAGGGGAAGTCCGTTTTCGTTTGGATGACTAAATGAAATAGAAATTAGTTATTAAAATATTGGAGTTATCCGCATAATTATTACGGCACTTTTCCTACTTTGATTGTGATATTACTCAAACTAGCTGTGACGTTGCTATAATGACGAAAGGTAGATTATGATGAAAGCAAAGTGTATTCAATTGTTACGAATAGAGATGGATTGTTACATACATACATCTCATAATAGCATCGTAATATATTATTTGATTATCATTAGATTTCTAGCGAAATACTACATAAGAGCATCGTGAACCAAGAAGAAAACATTACATTACCAGCTTAGCACACAAATCACATTATTTCCCTCTTCGCCATTCATGGTTTTCTTGAGCATGACCCTACAATTTAAGATGCCCACGAACTCGCATTATCATTAACTCTTGTCCCCTAGTTTGATACATTGTTCAATCACAACTCTCTACCTCACTGAAGTGACATGTCACAACAATTGTACCCCCAAATGTATTTTGTTTCATCCCCATTTCATTAGCTTCCGCGACGTGCGCTCGCCGCCATTGTATATCTAGTCATTCTCCTCGCAATTTCAAAGGTTGTTAAGATTCCTGATAATTTCATAATCCCCAAAAAAGGATGACACTTCAACACTCTCCCTAATAATTTCGCCTCAACCCAATCAGCTCAAGCTGCTGCCAAATGAATCCTACGATTGATTCACAAGATTCACCATCTCTCTCCCTCCCGAGTTCAACTCCCTCGTCTTTCTACTCTTCGCCATACTGTCCACAGCCAAAAATATCAAAAACGCACCGACAAAGATACCTCCCAAAAATACATGAAATCTTGTCAGATAAGGAGTTGCCCTGTTATCTAAGAGTTTCGACAAAGTTGTTCTCAATTCTTGTGCTCCAGGTTCTTCATCGTATTTTTCCACTGCAAGACAGTGTGGGCCAGTGTATCCTTCATTGCATTTGCATTGTTTTTTGCCCGAAGGAGTGCCAAAAAGGCCGGGTGAGGCAACAACACATACTCCTTTGGGTTTACGGTTGGGGTTGGAAAAGACTTTGGTACTTCCCGCATTATCCTCTAAAGCTTCAGAAGATACGGGTGGCACATCCAGTGTAGAAGAAGAAGCATCATCCGTCAGAGTTTTCGTGTCGATATTATTTTGAAGATTTCTTCGGGCTCTTGTCTTCTTCGACGTTTTTTTGGCCGTGCCATCGTCATCATTCATAGATTTGGAAGTGCTCTTGGAAGAGGTGTCATCATCCAAATCCATGACAGGTCCATCGTCGTCTTTCTCAGCCTCCCAAAATGGTTGCTCCCAATCCTGATCCACATCTTCAGTTTCACTACCGCCGCCACCACAATCCTCATCCACCACACAATTTCCACCACCTTGCTTCACATCCCTTAATGGATGCTTATCGTCATAACCAAATGGTGCACTTCTCATATACCGGTATTCATATCCCTTGATAAATTCCCTCGTTGGAAATCCCAACGGGTCACATCCCAAGGTATGGGGCTTTCCATCATGAGCATTATCATCTTTGCTTTGGTAGACTCGCACGGAATCAATTTTCATCGCCACCTTACCAGTTTTCATCATGTTACAAAATCCAGGATTGAAAGAACAAGCGCACTTGGGATTATCGCAATCATAACACTTTGGGCACCAATCGGGCACATTGTAAGGAAATGCCCAAGTGGAAGAAATGGCGGTATTAAAAATGAGATAACTCGGTTCTTCGGGAATTTTCGATCCCATGACCGCATCAATGGCATAATCGGGGATGGAGAAGGAATGTTCCCATTCTTGGCCCTTTCCATCTCCTTCCACGTGGGTGATGGTCCCATTTTCATCGACGTTTTTGTAGGATTTGGTGAACCAATCCAATCGTCCGCCGCGACCGGGCTGCCATTCCACGCGAAAGGTGTGTGGGGTCTTGAAATGTTCGGGAACAACCTGTTTCATGGCTCCGACGGCATCTGCTTGGAATGCCTGTTTTTTGTTACGGGTCACGGGTTCGTTGGGCTTGGTTTCGGCGAGGTAGGTTCCGTAGAAGAAGGGGTTGAGGGATGTGTTTCCGGCGACGGTGAGGTTGTCGTACCATGTTTCGGCGAGGGAGGTGGCGTATCCGGAATGGGAGTGGTCGATGGTACGGACGGGTTGGGAGCCTGATTGAGGCCGGTTGCTGGCAATTCCGGGTGCTACCTGTGATTGTTTGTTGATGCAAGAATTGAATCAATGTTTTAGTGGTCAGTTGTTGTTTCAATGTGAGAATGGAATGAAAATGAAGTACAATCATGAATTGATCAAACATGATTATCACAGTTTGTTAATCAATCCATGCCACCAAATCTATCCATTCAAAAATCGATAAGTTGACAGTAAACCTCATCAGATACACCCTTGGGATCCACAAACCAACACAAAATCATCCATGATTGTGCAATCAAACCACATTCAATCAAAGGAACCAACGATATCATAATAGAAAAAAATCATTCCACCAATTATTGCTCGATAGTAACAAATAACAATTCATCAACAAGACATCATAATGATTTGAAAGCATTGTGATGCACATGAGTTGAATGCAACTTGACTAACCTGAAGCGTCATATCCACATACGGCAAACTAATCGGCGGATCCGTCGCCGGCAAGGGCTTCCCCCCACTGTCCCCCCCCATCAACTCAATGACATCAATCTCCGTGGCCCCCCTCCCCTGAAAGGGATTCAAGCCATAATGATTCCTCTCATTACAGCCACTAATGACCTGCGCCTCCTGCTTCTTCCTATCGCACGTATCATAACTCCACGGCCACAAATTGTTGGTGGAACTCTCATACGTGGCCCTCCCCAAATTTCCCAGCATCCACACGGCCGGCCACAATCCTCCAATGTCGGGCTCCCCCGGCAGAATGACGTCCACCTCGACAATTCCCCCGGTAAAACAAAACTTATTCCAGGATTGAATCATGCCGCTCTTGAAATGCTTCGTGTTGTGTTTGTACTCCTTTTCGATCTCGTCGTAATTCGTCCATTCGGTTTTGTCGATGAGGGATTGGACGGTGAGCATTCCGTCGGGGGTGGTGCTGACCATGGAGGAATTGTAGAAGTGGAGGGATCCTCCGCCGGACGCGGAGTAGTCGTCGTCGGATTTGTCGAGTGCGGTCCAGGTGGGGTCGTGGCCGTCGGCGAAGCTGCGGTTGGGGATGTTGAATTCGTCGGACATGACGAGGTGGTAGGTGGAGCCGTCGATGAGGGAGGTCGTGGTGTGCAGCGCGGAGGGCGTGTCTTCGTCGATCCAGTGGGCGGCTACGTGCACATGTTGGACGTGCAGGAGCGAGGCCAGCGAGACCAGTCGGGATTTGTAGTTCGATGTCTTCATGGTTAGATAATACTATAATATTATTTATAATATATAGAATATAGAATAAATCTAGTTCGTTTGGTCAATTGATCAATTGAACAATTGATCAGTTGATCAGTTGGTCGGTGGAAGATTGTTCAAGACCTTTCACGGTGGAAGATTGGTACTTGGTGGGTATTGAGGTAGATTTCTTAATTATTAATTAAGTACAATTCATGGGGACTTTACAGAGCTGTATGATGTATGTTGACCAAATAATAATAATAATAATGGCTTTCCCGATAATGATCGAATCTCTATCTCGCAGTCTATCGGCTCTCGGTAAAAAGATATTATTAGAGTATCCAATACAATTAAAAATGACGACGCAGGTGTCAATAGTCGGTCAACGAGGGAACATACATAAAACCGACATGGCATCCGTCGGCGTCGATGTTGATGTTGCGGATGGAAATTGGATCGGCGTAGTACATACTACATACCATAGTAGATACTAGCAGATCGCTCGGGCGCTGAGACGGATCGACGTCTTTGCTTTTTGTTGACGTTTTTTGTTGCACCTCTTGCTTTATTTGTGCGGTTGATCGCGATCTTGGCGCGAGTGTCCGTCGGTCATTCAACAATGTCAATGTCCATAATTCAGTTTACCGTTTTATAATTCGCACGTTAAAAGACTTGTTGAAAATAATATGGCAGCTTTGTCATGGTAAATTTAATTTGCTTGTTTTAACATTAATATTTTATTAATGTTTAGTTAAACCATTAAAAGTAGATGATCTCGTGCGTACGTGGATCGAGTACGTCACACACAACATAGATACGATACAAGATACAACCTGGAAGATCCCCGAAATCACATGTTTTGGGGGCAATGCGCGCTTTTTAAGATTCTGCTGGGCACGGTGTCAAGCTGTGTCAAGCTGTCTATTGTACGAGCGTAAAATATTAATTGATGACAGTTTGGGATAACAATAAGCACTATTTTACTACTACAAAAAGGTTAGTTTTTAAGTTAAAAAGGTAATGTACATGCTGATAATTGATTGATAATTAGTTGATCATTGACATTGATTGATCATTGATTGATCATCGATTGATCATCAATTGATCATCGATTGATCATCGTTTGATCATTGATTGATCATCGTTATCATTGTGATCAAACGATGATCACTTATGACAGCATACGTTATCTTTAAATAATGTATGCG
>JALLAR010000161.1:0-22050 GCA_036939335.1 Conticribra guillardii
ATCATTTGTTTTGAATCTATCACCAATAGTTGGTGAATGCTGTCGGGCCTTCAACAGAGTATTATTCCTCACTCCAACAAGGCTCATAATATGCCCATCTCTCTGTGCCTGTGCCATCTTTTTAATTGCATCATATGTTCCCTTGAATACATAAAATAATAATCCTGATAGCACCAACGTGGAAATCAGCTCTTTGTGTTGCTGTTCAATCAAATTTAAATCAATCAAATCATTTGAAGATACATACTTTCCATCACGCTCCTGAGCTTTCTTCTGTTTATACGCTTTTGTTTTTCTTGATCCTGCTCATGGTTTCATATTTTTACAGTCTTCTGTATCCTAGACTCAAGTGTCTCTACGTCCTCGTCCAGCATATCCTTTCTCAGTCTATGAAGATAGGGTAAAATATATGTACCCTTCACACCTTTGTTTCTGAAGGCCAATGTTTTCCCATCCCAATTGTTGGTGAAGAATTCAACTCCATCTATGACGCGGATGTTGCAGTGAGTTGCAATGCAATTTTTGTGAACAAAATTTTCTGTTGCCTTCAAAACTTTCTCGTTACAATTGCTTTTTCATGGGCAATCATCTAACGAAGAAGTAGTCGCAAATTTGGCATGCTGGAATGCATTTTTTGTTTTCGTGATTTATTCTTCTCTGTTGTTCATATGAAGTAATTTAGATCTTCCCTTGCTACTTGTTGGCACTGTTCCACCAAGATAATCCAAAATCTTAAGGATTGCATTTTTCTTATGTTCATGTTTTCCACTTTTATAATAGTTGTCAAGATTTTCTTGAATGAGTTTTTGCCATTTTTTATTCAACATAGAGAAGATTTGAGTTTTTGATTCAATTGCAGGTGGATTCGATTGAATGGATTTGATGGCGGGTGGATTTTCTGATTCAGCGCCAGGCAAGTAAGAGGAATCACTGGCTGTTGATTTGGTCAATGTCTGTTGTTTCTTTGGTGCTGAACGAGCGAGGGGTGCCTCTTCCATGCTAGAATCATTATCAAAAGATTCATCAGCAACAATGGACACAGCAACAATGGACTCATCTGTTGCAGCAGGCGGTTCGACTGCAACTTCTCCATCTGCCTTGCCATCAAACGATCCAGCCTTTTCCCGCGCAGAGGTGCTGGGTGCTGGCGGGCAAGCAAGATACTTGATTGGCTTTTGATGTGGCAGCAGGCGATTCACATGCATCGGGTGAGGTCAGATTGATGGCCATTGCTAGCATTGAACCGGGCGACGGCATCGTGGTAACAGGCAATGGCTGCTTGGGCGATTCACAGACAACGACAACTGAGGAATTGCTGTCCATATCAAACACAGAGGGTTTTGTCATGGTGTGCCTGCAGAGAAGACCTGGATTGTAGAGGCAATCCGGAGTGGGCAATGGTGATTCGGCAGTCAAATCCATGATGAGTGGCGAATAGATTTGTTTAAAACTATGAGTGGAATGGAAATCAGTTAGGATGGATGGAAATTTTAAATTAAATTTTTATTTTTTATATAGGAATAGTACCTATTTGTACTGTACTATCCTGTGAAGTTGTGGTGCTTTTTCAATCTATACCTGAACTCTTCGATTACTCTTTTGATGATGAATGACCGGGCAATAACCAAAGTAGAGACTGCAGATCTATCGTGTGTATGTCATGAGTGGAAACACTTCAAATTCCACTTCAATGATTTTGAAAAACTTCCTGCAGCAAAAGGACAGAAAGTATTATCACCCCAAGTCACGTGTTTTGGAAAGCAGTGGCAATTGAAGTTGTACCCTGGTGGGTCTTCTTATGCACAAGATGGTAATGTTTCTTTGTTTCTTGAACTATGTGCAAGGGATTGTATTTTCAAAATGGAATCTAGTGTCAAGATCAAAGATCTATTAGATGACGTTGACAGTGAAGAGTTTGGTGACCAATCACCAAGTTGGGGTTGGGAAGATATTGGTAATCGTTCTCAAATCATTGACCCATCAAGAAAAGTTCTTGTAAACAGAACGCTCACTATTGAGTTGTCTATGATCATAAAGGAGATGAAAATTCTTCCCTTCATCCCAGAAAACCCTCTAAGCAAAATGACACTCAAGCTACGTTCACAGGTGAAGCATATTATGCTGACATTTTATTTGAGGTTGAAAATACAAACAAAAATGACAAATTGCCAACAACCACGTCTTCGTCTGTTTGCTTTTATGCTCATCGCCTTGTCATACAAGCATTTGCACCATTGCTTGCAACCCTATGCAAGACTTACAAAGATTTGACCCCTGTGCCAATCACTGGTATCAAGCATGGTGTTTTCCATCGTTTGTTACATTATGTGTATGGTGGGAGCATATCTGCCAAGGAATTGAAGGCAAATGCCAAAGAATTTTTGGACACCACAGATAAGTATGGGATTGTGAATCTAAAAATGGAAGCTGAGGCATGGTATGGCAGATCAACAGTGATCACTCTTGACAGTGTGAATGATTATCTCCATTATGCCGTTGCAAAAAACTGTGCACTCTTGAAAGAGGCGATAGTGGATTTCCTTGTTGAAAATGGTGAGGAGGCCATTGAAAAAGTATCTGTAGGGGATGTTGTTCGAGAGTGCCCGAGTTTGTTCACTGAGCTTTTGGCAGCTACAGTCAGGGCAAAGAAAAAAGATACAGGAGAAGACTGCATCGATTCTACCAAGTTCAGCACTATGCGAATCAGCATTCTCAGGAAGAAGCTTCATGAGAAAGGGTTTGACATTGATGGATCTAGAGAAACGTTGATTGCTGCACTAGAGAAGAATACTTAGGCAATGATTCACTTAATTACAGTGATTCGGATGACAATAGTGATTCGGATAGTGATGATATTAGTTTATGTCCTGATAATGATGATTCACTTGAGGACGATACACGGAATTACTGATTTGATTGTATTATAGGTAGCATGCGCTTGTATGGCAATTCTTTGATGAATGAGGAGTTGTTGGTTTTGATACCGAACTCGTAAATTAAATGCATTGGCAAAAGAAATAGTTTGCAAGAGTCATCTAGTAGACTGCACGAGTTCTGTAGGACATGAAGACACAACCAAAAGAAGAATTGATATTGTAGACTAAATGCAGTAATATGTGAATCAGTAAGGAAAAGGCTTCACAAGGAAGGAATATGAATTAATGGATCACGGGAAACACTGACTCGACACTATGAGAAAACTCAATTATTGATACACATGATGATTGTACTACCTAGGACGGACGCAGCGAACATTGATTTGTGTTTCTTGACAGGGTCAGGACGCAGGATGTGTCAAGCAAGGATTAGATTCTTGGTAATATTCGTTTTTCTGTGGAAAGAGAATTGCTGCTGAATAAAAGTGGATGTAGTCTTGTAGTAAACTAGTTAGTAGTGGGAGGTACTGTATGTTTGATTGCATGCTATATAGAGATTGCAAAGTAACTGTAGTGTTACATATTTTACTGGGTTATGATGATGTAACGGACAAATTACTTCCTTATTCATCACCCCCCCAGTATCCCCAATAATGTATTTGATTATGAATACATAAAGCAAAAACTAGGTGGCTCATTGTGATCATCGAGACCTCCTCTTCTTGGAATGACTCGTACTTTTATCAGCATGACCTGCATCTTGCGAGAGGAACCGCTTCTTATCTGCAATGAACTTGTCTACATTCCAGTCTAGGCAATTCGCAAAGTTGTTGGGACCACTGAAAACAAACAAGACAGTAATGTTTTCATTCTCCATACCATCCAAATTTGGCAACAACTTTGGTGTGATGAGGAAATATTGACCACAATGATCATTGGGACCTGATTTCGGTGGTCCGGTAGAGTTCTTCACAATACGCTTAAACACCAAACGCTCATTGCGTTCGTCTAGACCTTGGTTGATTTCATCAACACATCGGAAAGGACTAACCATCAGGTTTTGAAGTCCCATTAAATACATGATGGTGCTGACAGAACGTTCTCCGCCAGAATGAGTCTGAGCCGAAAGAACTTGGAGAGTCGAGGCTTCGCGAAATTTGACAAGAATTTCGACTCCCCAATCCGCAAAGTTGTATTTAACAATTCCATCATCATCCTCATCATCGTCCGCCCGTGAGTCTTGTTGACCCCTGAACAGGCGTACCTCACCGGCACATCCCACTTCTTTCATATATTCACTGAACTTTGCACTCACATCTTTTTCAATAATATTTTCCAAAGCAGACTCCCATCTATCAAGCTTTTGCTTCATCTGACTGAATTTCAATTCTTTTGATTCGTTCATTCCATCGAGCTGTGCTTTATATTTTTCGATTTCTCTCTTTGTCTCTTCATACTTGCGCATGACATGTGGGTTGTCTGCGATGCCTTCAATCTTGCTCTCAGCTTCGTCCAATGCATCTTCCACTCCATCGAGGTCTTCTGGAAGACCCTCTCCCTGAAGGCGATCGTGCCACTCTTCTTTTGGAGCAATATCTTCCGCTTCCTTGAGTAACTTTCTAAGAAGATCCTTTGCTTCGTTGTACTGAGCATCTGCTTGCCTGTAGAGACTTTCAAGCTCGGCCGATTCACTCTTCATTTCGTGGAGCAGATCACTAACAAACGAGGGAAAAATAAAATTGAGAAAAGGGAACATGGATTGCATCAAAACACAATAGTTTAGCAAATAACACTTACGATATCTTCCTTAGACTATCTGATAAACCATCCTCGGTCATTTTGACACCTGTCAACGTGTAAGTACTCTTCATGCACTCATTGTGTGCCTTGGCAGCATTTTCGCTCATAGTAATGCTGCTCTCCACCAGCTTTTTGATTCTAGCAACCATCTTTGCCTTCTCCCGATCATTGTCCTTCGCTGCATTCTCCTCGGCATCCGCAAGTTTGTCCTTTTGATTCTGCAATTTCATACGATACTGCTGGTAGTCTTGCTTCGCCCTTTTCGCATTTTTGAGCTGCGCCGAAATTTCTTGACCGTGTTGGTTAAACTTTTCAATCTCATTCTTGCCTTCTTCGATTTCGGGCTGAAGTCGTTCAATGGTCTCTTCTGCATTTCTGATAGCCTCTGCCAATGCATCTTTTCGTCCGGGATCACTTCCAGGCCTGAGCAACTGTGCAGGTCGAATATCGTCTGACGAAGTTCCAATCTCGCCAGTATACCGCGACGGTTGTGATGTGTATTTATAAGATGCATTTTTGTTCGTGTAGTAAAAGCATGATGCCACCTTTCCTGGCTTGTTATCATGAGCTTCCCTCGTACACAAGAATTCAATCAGATCTTTCCGCTCAAGTGACTTTTGAACCTCTTCTCCACCAACAATCACCTTGTCGACTTTGTGGTTATTTATCAATGCTTGCATGATTGGATCCGGCGCAGTGAAAGTCTCATCAAGATATCCAATGAAGCCATGCTCTTTCCGCAGCACATCCATTTTTCCATCAGAGTACATTCTATTGTTAGACTCAAGACGGCCATTATTTACCACAATCATGTTGACTGGAATATTGCGCTTTTCCCTTAATTCCCTATACAGAAGGTTGTAATCTTCCTTGCATTCAACTACAAACGACCTCCAAGTTGCACCGCTGACATGTGATTCAACATAGGCAGCAGTTTTATCAGATTTGGGTTGAACCTCAGCACCTTGACAATGGACAAAGAAATGTAAGAAGGTGAAAATCAGCAATTTTCTCCGACGGTAAAAACTTAGAGGAAAGAAAGCAGCAAATCCTTACCAACAGGACCGTGGATAGGTCTCCTAAACATTTTCCGATTTTGATCAATCCACTGATACGCTTCTTTAAGGTTCTTAAACTTGCCAAACAAGTTATTCCTTCGAATAGTCTTTTCATCCTTCAATCTATTCAATTCATGAGCATCATGCTGCTTCTTCCCTTCCTCCCGTTCAATCTTGTCCATAATTGTAGCAACATGCTTCTTTGCTCCATCCAACTTCTTCTTGGTCGCCCTCAACTCATTCTGCGCATTGTGCAACGTCTTCTCCACCTCCTCCATGGGAGGAAAATCCGCCGCCTCCGCCTCCACTTCCTCCAGTCGCGCACGTTGTTTTTCCACCTCCCTTTCTGCACGGCGTTGCGCCGCATCAATGCTTTGATAGTCGGCCAATTCATTCTCGATGGCATCCTGATGATTTTCCGCCTTTTTGAAACAATCTTCGTAGGTCTTTCGGTCCTTCTTCACTTTGCTTTCCAAGGAGGCAAAGCGGGATTGAATCTTGGACACTTCTCCCTCCACGTGAGCATGTTTCTGTTCAATAGGTTTGAGCTTTTGCTGCGCTTCCTTCTTTTGTTTCTTTAGGGATTCCCGCGTATTTTTTAGAACGATAGCCTGTTCTCGTTTGGTGTCGAATACGAGCCAGGCTCTCTTCTTTTTGAGCAAATCGATTCGTTCAATGCAGGATTGACGCTCTTCCATGAGTTCCTTATCGCGTTCGAGACGGCGGTTGTCGGTTTCGAGTGCTTGTAGTGTATCCTGCACGGTTTGGACATCGCAGCCGCTATGGCGCACTTCACTTTCGAGCTTGATGAGCTCCTGATGCGTATCATAGAGGTGGCCCGAGAGAGATTTCTCCGTTTCCGCAAGGAGACTCTGTTTATCAAATCCCGAAAAATTACCCACCTTATCCTGTGGAAGAAATGTGCACAAATTGTCAATATGAATATGATACTTCTCCGTCACGAGCTCCTTGACCGATTTCAAATTGCTCTTGTTCCCATTGACAAAATACGTGGAGGCACCGGCACCTCGCCCGTGTTCGCTACCCCGATCTCGATCAATGACGCGTTTGATAGTGTGCACGGGGCCATTTTTGAGAGGGGCCAGTTCGATTTCGACAATGGCTTGGTCTTTTTCGTGCTTGATGAATTGGCGGGCGTCGTCGGCGCGGCCGAGGAGGGGGGGCTGGCCGCCGAGTCCGAGGCAGATGGCGCAGAGGATGGTGGATTTTCCGGTTCCGTTTGGGCCCACTACTACGTTTAATCTACGGAATTAAATTTGATATGGAATTGTGAATAATGTGAGAATTTTTGACGAGACAGCATCACCATGGTCCCTCAATGACGTGGATTTTATTATATCCGAGTGGAGATGTGGACGATAAGAGCATTCGACTCACCTCGGCCCAGGAAAGAATTCAACAGCATCATACGTCAAAAAATTCTTGAGCTTGACTCTTTTTATGGATCCGGGTTTAAATTGGTTGTCCCGCTCCTTGGGGGAGGGTCGATCGATGTCGTCCAAGGCGGCCATCGTCGACGATGATGTTGTTGTTGGTGGATGTGAAATGTCCTTGGTGGAATTACCGCTTCTGAGCGGTGAGCGGGCCTTGAAAAAAAATGGCGCGGCGGCTCAAGAACAATGCTGACAATAGTATGATACTTCCTCTGTTCTGGAACAGACTATGATATGTTTTTGAGATGTAGGGTTCTGTGAAGACCAAAACTACCTACTCTAGTACCACCCACTACTCCATAACTTGTTGCAGATAGAGAGAGCTCTCTATCTAGAGAGAGACACTGAGTTAAAAAAAGAAAGTGATAGGTGTCAATAGTGGCTTCAAAGGGGAAGAGAGGGTGGTGGGTGCATCATAATCACACTTTTACTTTTACCCTCCCAGGTATGATCTACCTACTCTATTGTTCCGATTCCGGTCACAGTCACAGTCACAGAGGCTCGGTCTAAGAAGAGCAATGGCCAGAACCACCACTCTATGACATAGGTGGCACAGCTTCCTGTACTCTAACTCTAGGGACTAGGGACTGAGGAGTCCACCAAATCAATCATAAAAAATAGGCCTAATCAGATCTGATGCTGTCATCCATGAGTATTGACAGGATATACACGGTTACTAGTGATAAGGTAGTAGTAGTAGTATAGATCAAGTAGTGAGCTAGACTTAGGTACTACGTACTAGGTACTATCTGACAAGAATCACTTACCAAAAATTACTTACCAATATTGTTAAAACCTACCAGCTACCACCAACATCTCAATCAGTCATTGGAGGTCAAGAAATGGGAAATCCATTGCCATTGATGCCTTGGTTCCTTGAAGGCAAAGGAATATATCATCGCGACCAATGCCGAAAGCTCCATAATCTTTGCCGAATGCAATGCTTGAAGCAGCCTCCAGTAGATCCACATCCACATCCATGCCATCCTGTCCTGTCCTGCACGGGTGGCGATTTTGCCTGCATCAGAGGTGGCTACAGCTGGCATGTCAGGCATCGTGAGAAGTGTGGTGAGAACACAAGCAATCACTTTCATCTTGGTATGATAGTTTTTTCTTTGTGATGTGTTGGATCAGCAACATGGAAAAAGTGGGTGTTCGATTTGACCCTTTTGATATTTTATGAGGGCAAGAGTGAGAGCACAAAACATCATGATCATGGACGATGAATGTCATATCGCAGCAAAAGACTAACAGTGTTTAGGTTGGCAGTACGACAATCACCAATCACCACCATTTACGCTATTCAGTCACACCATGTTGCATCCAACAAGGCATCTGTGCTAGTATCCATCAACACCCAAAAGTCGCATCCATCAAACACATTATGTGCTTAGACTAGTACTACGATACTAGAGATACTAGTAGCTGGGAGTGGCCTGGGGTGGTGTGGGGAATGAAACAGAATGAAATGCATTCACCGAAGTCAAGTCAACATGATGTTACAAAACATTGTGACTCGTGACTGCCACAAATAAATTCATTTTTTTGCGCTCGCTTCTCTTGCACCATTGATTCATGATGGTCTTGCCTGTTCGTGGCCATGGTTTGCTTTGCATGTGTCTGGTCGTTTATCTTCATCAGCCATATGCTGGAGATCTTGAAGCAGAAATTATTGGCCCAATGAAGACCTGGTGTGAATCGTTGTGGCCTTTGTTGACTGGGAATTTTTTATAGTCTAAACTGCAAACACAAATCACCATCATCCTGAAATCTGAAATCTGTTTTATCCACTGGGCACTGTCTATGTTAATAATAATGATTGATTCTCAAGTAGAGAGGAATGTCATAAGAAAGGAACCCACTGTTACCATAAAATGCACACATTACTCGCAATCCATCAAGTGGTGAATTTAAAATGAAGGGTAGTGGAAATTTAACATCAGAGCTTGCTCCTTCTTATTGCCCCATCTTTTGTATGGTTCAAAGTTCAGTGCAGAATCCGTTTTAATTGGGTTGATACTGTACAAATATTTTTTTTAGAAAATCAGCCTAAATGTTAATCCTTCTCGGGACATGAGTTTTTGAATCAACGCAAGATATCAAGTTTAACTCATGATTTCTCCAATCACACACAAAGCAAACAATTACTTTTATCGAAATAAGTAGCCCCCCCAACTGATAATCTCCATCCATGTGTTGCTGCATTTATTCATTTGTTGAAAACTCTGCTTCACGTTCAAAGTAAACGTGATCACATTTCAATCCATGCCAGATCTTTTTCATCACACACTAAAAGAATCCAGAATAATTTCAACCTCACTTTCTAATCTATAAAACTTCATCACGGCATGTTTCATTCATCAACGGCCAACTATTTTGATGACATTTAGAAATAATCCTCCGGCAAACGAAACTTTGAAGCAGTCCCCTCTGCCTGCTCCCCCATGTACAAAGTCCCCGTCAAAGGCATGTGGTCCCACATCAAAGATAGCTCCACATCCTTCCCCCTCAAATCAGCCCCCTGGTCTACCAAAGCATATTTGACAAAGACATTGTCTTCCTTCAGCATCTTGGCTGACGGGGGATCGGTGGATTCAATGATGCGATCCCAAAGAACTATCTGGTTTTTGGGATTGGTGGGTGTTTTGTATGTTGCAACGACGTAGACGAAAAGTTGTTTGATGTTCCAATGGAAGGCAGGATTCATGTCCGCCTTTTAACAATAAGGTTGCAAGTTTGAGCGTAGACAAATAATTAGTAAACACACGGAAGTACACAGCGTTCGCGTGGGCGATGGGATCGTTACGAATACTAATCCCCCCCCGCACCAACAAAATCGAGCATGTCTCTAAACTTACATGGAGATCAAACGAAAGCAGAGCACGGTCGACACCACCGTGGCTCTTCAATGATCGCAAATTATTCAGTTCTAATTTGGTGATTTTTGGTTGATACCGCCTCGTGTGACCAATTTTTGATAACGCCGCGAGGATGGAAAGGCAGAGGAGCACTGTGAGGCCGAAGAAGACGACGGCGTTGAGGCGGACCCAAATTGTATGCATCTTTTATGGTAATGTATTTAGGTCGGTCGGTGTGAGATAATAGTGGGTCTTCTACGAATAGAAATGGTGCCGGGTTGAGGATTATTTCGTCGGCGGCGTCGGTGGGTATCGTAGGCAACGTAGGTGGGTGAGTCTGCGTTTATTGTGTGGGTCTATTTCATCGCCATGGCGCACGGGATGGCGGCGCTCGTTTAGCGTTTAGACCTGCATCGGATCAAGAATCTGAATAAATACGATAATGATGATGTCTTACACGTGGCGAGTTAGTACTTCCACCGTTCTAACGTATCATTTTTATCTTTTATTATGTTTATGTATGACACATTCTAAGTGTTTGGTATCTACCTAGAGAGTCTTCTAGAGAGTACAGAATAATGTCACAAAACGCAACACACCAACTACTTAACGACCTATATTCTGCAATGTGCATGTAGTACATGGTGAATGGGACATGGATGATCATAGGACGGAGAAGAATTCAGAGTTCACTACAATGTAAGTATTTTTTGTCAATTTAATGGTCAACAAACCAAATAATGTTAATGTTATTTTTTGTTAGAGTATCATATTATTTATTTCATTTTTTATCCACTCCATCTTCTTTCAGTTTCAACACAAGAGCAAGCAAACATTTGTAAATATTGCCAACATCACTCTATGCTGTTCTGTGCTTCATTGCCTCTTGTACAATACTCCACTGCTGCATGCCACAGTCATTTTTACCACCATGAAAATGATGATGTATTGGAGTGTTTTCACATGTGCTCATGCACATCTTGCACTGATAATAGCCATAATTCCTCTAAACTAGAATTTGGAAGTAGAATGAAATTAAAAAAGATATGTTCAAGTTCAAAAGTGTTTCTGTGTAAACATCAATTGATTCTTGAACAATTAAAATTGATACTAAATCCCCCATCACCAAAAACCAAAAACATCAACAATAGATTTACAATAACCCTCCAATTCATTATTTCATAACCACCCCAATAAATTCAATCAAGAAATTCTCAATCCCTCAAAGCAATATATTTTTATCTGTCTTACAAAACCACCGCCACAGTACTAACCAAAACACTCGCCCCCACCAACACATAACTAGCCTTCTCCACACCAATATTCGTCAACATCTCCGGCTTATTATCCCAAATCAAATGCCGAAATCCACCTAAATAATGATACGCAAACGGAAAAGCCACCGAAAACTTTGCACCGGCCACGACGGCCATTCCCCCTAATCCCCCGGAACCAATGTGTTGCATGAGCGAGAGGGCGGCACCGTTTCCTCCAAAGATTTCAATGACGCCGAGGCCTGCGGCGCCGAAGGAGAGGATGCATCCCGTGACGCGGGTGGTGATGGAGGAGAGAGCGCAGACGGGGAAAGAGTAGATTGTGACGTGGGGGGAGACGGGGCGGAGGGTTTTGGTCATGCGGGCGGTGTAGTTCTTGAGTGGGGGGGGTGGTGAAAAGAAGAAGAGGAAATGGGCGGGATGATGATTATGATGATGGTGAGTATTGTGAACCAAGGGCGAGCACTAACGAGAAAAGAGCAAACTACTATCTACCGGATTGTTATGCTTTTCATATCGTACCTCCTTTTTAAATTCCTCTTTGCTCTCCTTGGACAAAATGGTCATGCCCCGAGACATGACCGTTGACGACGCTGGAAGCGCGGAGCGGCTGCTTTGTGGGACGAGGGGCGACGCCACTGTTGGGACGCGACGGGCGAATGCCATCATTGTGGAAGATGTTGTTCTGAGCATGGTATAGAGTATTTGGTTTGTATTGGGGTTTGAGCGTGGGCGTCTTGATGACTGGGATGGGGTCTGCTGACTGTTGATGCCTTGGTTTGATCGTGGTTTGATTGTGTATGGTAGGAGTATTTTTTATCGTTGGCAGGCGGACATCGTGAGTTGCGGGAGTTTCGGTTGCGAGGAAGATCCACTTCTTATCGATCGATCTATCGGAGTTCGGATAGATCCAGCATTCAGCAGCAGATGTCCTATTTAGGAATTTTTATTACGTTTCGTATGTAAAGATTTAATATTAATTCCAACGCTAAAATAAGATACGCGAATAAAATGATGATGGCTGATGGCTATTGGCGATGCCGCCGGCCGCCGGGTCGACGAAGACCGAGGACCGAGCCAACAACAACATATCGTACATACAAGATAATACAAGACGTGAACCAACAGCCAACACCATCAACCATGACAACGGGCCGCCACCAAAGCCGCCACACCCCCAACAGAGCGGGATTCAACCACCCCCACCCCTCTCTCCTATCGTTCCACACCATCTCCAAATCTCTCATCTTCGCTCTCTCCCTCCCACTCCTCCTCAGCCATGGCCAAAACCTCCGATCAGTAGTGGCATCCGCACAACAATGCTCCGCCACCGAATCCGACTTCACCAACGATCCGTCCATTCACACGATGAAATTCGATGTGGGATTTGGTCCTCAAGAATTTTTGGCGTATGTGCGTCCGGATGTGTCGGAGTTTTATCGGGAGCCTCCGGGGACGAGGACGGAGAAGACGCCGAGGCATAATGGCTGGGCTGCCAAGTTTGTGAATATGAGTAATAAGAATGTGAAGCTGTTTTGGTAAGTTGACTTTTTTGTTTGAAAAAGATTTGGGATTGTGTATTTATCTTGTTTCTTGCGAGTAATTCACGTCAGACATTTTTTATTAGGAGTATTCAATGTGTTCAGTTGAGGATTGTGTTGCTAGCATGATTATTTATCTGACTTTCTTTTATTCGTGGTCCAAATTCTGATATGTTCCAACTTCAAATTTTCCACAAATACTGGACACCACAACGCTATGAAACATCTGATGAAATATTAACAATGCCACACATAATTTTTCCAACAACAGGGACCCAGGACATGGTCAAAAAGGACACCTCCAAGCCTACATGGAACCCTTCGAATCCGCCGGCACCGCCTCCTTCCCCACCCACCAATTCTACATGGCCGACATGGACAACGACAAAAACATCCTCATTCGCTTCGAAATCCAACCACCCCAATCCGTCTACTTCTACGATCCCATCACCATCCCAGGCGACGAGGAAGCCACCCAAGCCAATTTGGATGCATTGACTCACGACGAATTCGAAAAGTATCAACTGCACGTGACCAATCGTGATTTTGGCAGGGAGTACTTTAAATTCACTGGGAGGGAGTATTTGAGTTTTTATCCAAGGAATGCACCGAGGCATAAGATTTGGAGGGCGGATTATTTTGGTCAGGAGCATTGGGTTACAACGAAGGAGACGCATTTTTTGGAGTTGCCGGAGGAGAGCGAGTTGGGTGGGATTACTCAAAAGGGAATTCAAAGAAAATTGAAGGATAATGAGGTGAGAGATTTTATCATTAAATGCCAATCAACATTTTGTTGTGATCGTTTCCGATGCTTTGAAAATGCAATGGTGCCACTTCGTACATTAAATGGACTTGCTCTAATAGTGCTGTCAATGTTTTATTAATTCTAACTCTCTTGTTTTCTTACTTATTTCCGTTTCTCCTTATAAATCACGTGCGCCTATGCATACCAATGTCAACCAATACAACAAACTTTTTTTCTTTATGCAACAAATTCCAATCACTCCAACAATAAAGCCACGAATCCTCCAACAATATCGCTCTCCCGAACCGTACCTCAACCTGACAATGACAGTCCTCTCATGCGCTCCCCGCGCTTTTGAAATCAAAAACTTTTTATCTGAGACGGAAGTGAATCACATTATGTATTTGACTACTGGTATGAAATTGCACAGGTCGACGACATCGGGTGCGAATAAGCAGTTGGTTGATGAAGAGGATAGTACTAGTAACACGAGGACAAGGTGGGTGATGTGATATCATTGTTTCGAAAACGCTGATTGATATTTGCATGCTGGAATGCCTTTGAAACAATCCATGGCATGTTTTACGAAATGATGAGACAGAAAACACAGACACAAGTGTATTGATTTTGTTCTATCTTTCTACATTGTTTATTTTTGCTCACTCCACTCGACCCATTAAACAATTACAAAACATTCATCCATGATCACATCTGTCTTCACCTAAAACCCAGTCTCAACACATGGGTCTACCGCGAAAAAGACGCTGTCATCGATGCCATTTACCGCCGCGCAGGCGACGTCCTCCGCATCGACGAAGCCCTCCTCCGCAACCGATCACCCGAAGAACACACCGACATCAAAACCAAACAAACCATGGCCGAAGCCCTCCAACTCGTCCACTACGACCCTGGACAGGAATACACGGCCCATCACGACTTTGGATATGCAAGCATCAATGATCCCGACCAACCTGCCAGATTTGCGACATTGCTCTTGTATTTGAATGAGGGAATGCAGGGTGGAGCGACGCAATTTCCGCGATGGGTAAATGCAGAGACGAGGGAGGGGTTGAATGTGGAGCCAGAGGTGGGTAAGGCTGTGTTGTTTTACTCGCAACTTCCCGACGGAAACATGGACGACTGGAGTCATCATGCAGCATTGCCGGTGAGGGTGGGCGAGAAGTGGTTGATGAATCTTTGGGTTTGGGACCCTGTGTATGGTCATTAAAACATGATGAGAGGTGTGTGATAAGTGGATTATGTACAATTAACATGCACCAATCTGCTTGTTGGATAGACTTTGGTATTCACACTTACTTGTTGGTAAAGTTGTCGCATTGTGAAAATCATTCGTGCACTGCATTATTTGTTATCTCTCTGGAGTATACAAACTTTAGATTATCAATATGAAATTAGAATTGTTTTATTGTTGACAAAAATGAGAAGTTATCTTTATTTTTAAATAATTGTTGTAGGAGGTGCATTTGCAATATTGTTATTCTGGTGCAATATTCATAAATATTTCGTGGGCTGTGAACGAGAGAATACTGCTAAAACCACTTGTGATACATCATATATATCAAACAAACTATAATAACAGAAATGCCATGTATGTATAACTCAATGAAGTTATTATTATTCTTAATCCTGAGCATTAGATCTGAAAATACTTGAACATTTTTAGCGTTTCTTTTAGGCGTATATTGTTTCTGCCGAAACAATTGAAATATCACATTTTCTATCATTCCAAACAAGGATTTGTGACAAGTAAGTCTGACAAGACTGCATTGCCCATTGTTGAAATTGAAACATCACAACAGAAAAGATCAAATCCGTGATAATTTTGCATCACACCTGATAAATGTTGAGATAAGATCAAATCTGCCCAGGTCTCTTTTACAACCTTGAAAGTCAAGAAGTCATTTTTTTGGTATGGGCAGTTCTTTGAGACAATATATATTTTCATGCAAAACTTGGAGATTTGTGTTTTTTCATTCAATATTCAGGAATCACATTGTGTACTAAATCATATGAAAATGGTGCCATGGCATTGGTTACAACATGAAAATACATATTTTACAGAAAACGTAGAAATTTGTGCTTTTAATTCAGATTTCAGGCAGTAAGTACTCTAGGTAGTATGATTGTGCTGACAAATAAATAATGGTGTAGGGCCAGCCATCCTCGAAACAAATAATTATCATAATACAAAGTATAAATGAAACTGTTCCAATTAAATTATATTTCTCAAAATGTAAACATACCAAAAATAAAAAATATATACACCCAAATGATAATATCATGACAACATCATCATTAGGATACTAGAAGCGTGCAGAATAATCCCGCAACTATCCAGTCATATGATAATAATATGGCAATAGTGGTAGATATAATAGACACTCCAACAAAATAGAAAACAACCAATTGATTCTACATATTATTTCTCTATCGTCGATTCAAAAATTCGTCATTCCGTGGATTCATCACGCCTAAATTTTCCAATGCATCCCTGACTTGTTCCACTCCCACACCACCACCAACACAGCTACTATCACCACCATAGTCTTTCTCCAACACATCCATCCATCTCACCAAATTATGCATCAAACTACCCCCCCTATAAATCAATACACATGGTAATACAATCGTATCCAAATCTTCTTTTGCTTCCAATGCCGTCACTTGAATAAATCGCACGTCGTTATGATTGTCATTGCAATTGGTATCATAATCATAACCATCACCATGATGATGATGATGATGATGATGATTATTCATGGTAGTACTATGGGATAATTTTTCCAATAGGGAGGATAAAATACGACATTGATGTATGGAAGGGTCATACAGATGTACGATTAAATATGTCGTGGAGGGGAGTGTGTCGACGAGAGTTGTGTATTGATGGGGGGTTACATGTGTGAGCGGTGGGTAGTTGTTTCCGCGTGTGGATTGTTGTTTTTGTTTTTGTTGTTGTTGTTGTTGTTGGAGTTGATGAAGGCGGCGGTTGCGGATTTGTTGGAGCTCTTCATCATCACTATCGTCATACTCATCATCATCGCTATTATTGGCACTAGTATTGTCGTCATCGCTATCATTGCCACGTCTGCCTTTCGGTTTCGCAGCAGCAACCTCCTCTTTATCCATCGAAACACCAACTTCCCTCACAGCCCCATGAGTCGCCCGATGCCACAATTGCATGTTTTGATAATGTTCCTCCGCCTGTCTCTGTTGATTCGCGTGCTGTGCCTCGCGATAGTCGGCAATGACTCCTTTGACTCCGGTATTGTTATTGTTGTTTATATTGTTGTTGTTGTTTATATTGTGTTTATAATTTAAATTGCCATGGTTCGTGGGAGGAGGATGAGATGATGTTGCTGCTGCTGTTGACGGCGAAAGGCCTTGATAGTAGAATTCATCATCTTGACTATCGTCGTCGTCATTGTAGCTAGCATCAATGCCATGCTGGCGAAGGGCATGGCCATCGTCGCCATTGTTATTGTTGTTGTCATTGGTGGACCATTTGCTGTAGCGGCCGGGAACATTTTGTTTTAGAAAGCCTTCTTCGAGATCCATCTCGTTGTATTGTTGCTGATTGATTGATTGATTGATTCTTCTTCTTGTCGCAGTTGTTATTTAGTATTTCTGTTGGTGGTAAATATCATCAATTTAAATTTGAATTTCAATTGAAAATTTAATTGATTGTCGTGGTCGTTGTTCTGGTGATGTTTTTTGTGCGCCTTGCTTCGCGTCCGCGTCGTCATTGAACAAGTCGACCGACCGTCGCCGATGGCGACTTTTATCACTTTTAACTGTTAGAGGTATTTTTAAAACATATCATACATTAGTACCGTTAAAAGTGATACTTATTTTAAGAAATTGAAACAGTAACCGGCAACAGCAACGCCGAGGTATCTACCAGCAGTACCAGCACCCACTCTCTCTCTAGAGAGAGACTCTAAAGGTAGATGATAGTGCTTGCAGAGCTATTCACAGCACAGCACATCACATCCGCTGAAACATTCCATGACACATTGAGCTCAACAACAGCACTCCTCCATCCACAATTAGTTAGTTCTGCTATCCATCCATCCATCCATCTCCGCTGTCCACGTCCGGCCGAGTTGATAAACACAAAACACAAACACAGCAGCAAACTGTGACAACTTGTTAGATAAACAATACCGTGTCGTCGTTGCAACACTTTGACATGTTGTTGTCACGTTGGTAACGCCATTCCATTGATTCATGAAATCTTATCTACTCCATAGACTTCGTACAACAAAGTGAAGAGAAGAATATGTCGCGCCACTTCTTCTAAACCATTTCTTTACTGCAATCTACATTATTTACTACAATGCATTCATAACACACACGCACACACATATATATCATAACTATATTCATTGCGCTTCCATTCCATCATCATCATCATCATCATCCCTACAACAACATCATTCAATAACTAAAACACACAAACTAGTACACTGCATAGTAGTTGTACTGCATTACACAACATAATCCATATCCTGCCAAAACAAAAATATCATATATAAGATACAATAAAAAATGTCACCATCCAAAACACAACAACAACAACAAAAACAAAAACCATCCTTCAATCCAAACGCCGCCCGCAATCTCCTCTCTTCCAACTATCGAATATTCAATCCCCACGATGTTGGAGATCGATTTGTTGCATTTCTATTACGAAATGAACGGACCATGTCCACATTGTACAATCATGTGCTAATGGATCATTTGACTATTTTGAGGCAGGAACTACAAATGGGAGGTGATACTGCAACTGCTACTAATGCTACTACTAATAATGACAATAATGGCAATGAGAATCATCATCACGAGGAGGAGGAGGATCATGACATGTTGAGAATGATGATGATGAATTTGGATGGATTGACAAGTTTGGATGATCAAACGAATAACAGTCTTTACAATAATATTAGTACTACCACCAATGACAATCACACTGCCGCATCGGGAGGAGGAGGACCCAAGGAAAAAACAAAACGAGCCAATGCCTCCATTGAAATTGATGCCTTTCAATTACTATCCCTCGATCCTGTATTGGGAAATATGACATTGCGTTATCCAGATACATTGTTGGAATTGTTGGAAGATTCGACTGTGCAGGCGAGGCAGGTTTTACGGGGAAGGATGGAGGTGGCGTTGGAATATGGGATTGCGAGGATGAAACAACTGAAACAGCAGAGGCAGGCGCAACTACTGATAATGGACCAACAACAGCATGCAAATGAAGAAGAAGAAGAACAACAGCAGCAGCAGCAACTACAACAATGCAATTACAATACCAAAGAACTAAATTCCATGACCCACCTACGCCAAGCCCTCCAACACACCAAACAATGGTACGAGCCCCGCCCCCTCCACGCCCGCCTCGTCCATCTCCCACCCCACCACCAATGCTGCAAACCAACCCTCTCCGCCATATCCTCCATCGACGTCGGAACCGTCGTCCAAATCTCCGGAACCTGCGTCCGCGCCGGCCCCGTCCGCATGATGGAAACCATACGTTCCTACATCTGCCTCGGAAAGGGATGCGGACACAAATTCTCCGTCAGTGCCGATTTCGGCACGGCGAATAATGCATTGCCCTCTCCTACCATTTGTCCACGGGCGGAGGAAGAGGGTGATTGTCATTCGACCAGTTTTGCATTGGTGCCGAATGGGTCGGAGCATGCGGATTATCAGGAGATGAAGGTGCAGGAGTCGGTGTCGGCGTTGCATCGGGTGGGGTCGGTGCCGAGATCGATTTTGATCAAGTTGAGTGATGATTTGGTGGATAGGTGCAATCCGGGGGATGAGGTGGTGGTTGTTGGAAGTTTGCATGCGGAGTGGTTGTCGAGTGGGGTTATGGCTCCGAATTTGGAGGTTATGGTGGGGATGAGTATGAGGGCGCACAGTGTACGAGTTATTAATATTGAAGAGGAGGAGGGAGGTGGTGGAAGTGCGAGCATGGTTGATTTGGGTATCATTGGCGGCGGCGGTATGCGTGACGCGGCTGTGGCATTGGCGTCGAGTTCGGGGAATTTGAGAGAAAAGTTCCGGAGGGAGTTTGATGCATTTTGGTCGGATGAGGGAGCAAAGCGACGGCCTATTGCAACGCGAGATTATATTTTGAGGGCGGTTTGCCCCAAGTTATATGGGATGCATGCTGTGAAACTTGGATTGCTTCTTGTGATGATTGGTGGTGCCACTGTGTCATCGGATAGCGGTTTGCCAAATGTTTCAGAAAAAATGGATGCTGGGCAAAACATGGAGGGAACAAACAATGATGATAATGATGATTCGGACGAGGAAGCACCTGCCACCTTCAAAATAGGGTGTGATGACGACGATGATCGGGACAAATCCACAAAACGAAAGGATGCCAAGAAGAGTATGAAAAATGGCAAGCAAAATGTCGGAAAAGCGGTTCGGTCGCGGAGAAGAATCCAATCACACATACTACTCATTGGTGATCCTGGAACGGGAAAATCCCAGTTTTTGCGTTTTGCAGCGGCATTGTCACCTCGATCTGTGCTAACCACAGGAACTGGTTCTTCCACGGCTGGACTAACTTGTGCAGCCGTTAGAGATGCTTCTGGGTCAGGTGGGAATGAATTTTCGTTAGAGGCGGGTGCCCTTGCCTTGGCAGATCGTGGAGTGTGCTGCATTGATGAATTTGGATGCATGTCAAAGGAGGATAGAACTTCTATTCATGAAGCTATGGAACAGCAGACTATTTCTGTTGCAAAAGCCGGTATCATTTGCAAGCTCAATGCTCGAGCTACAGTGGTGGCGGTGATGAATCCTCATGGTGGAATCTATGATGAAACTCAGAGTTTGTCGCAAAATTCACGTTTGGGGTCTGCTCTTTTGTCTAGGTTTGACTTGATTTTCGTTATGCTTGATCAGGCAGAATGTTCACGGGATGAAAATATTGCTGACTTTCTCTTACAGCAGTCCATCATTCCTGGATCAGGGTATGATCGCCCGCAAGAAATTGAAACTCTTTTTGATGACGACAACGTTGATGGACATTGGAGTATGGAAAAGCTACGGGCCTACATTGCAACTGTGCGCAAAAAATTCCATCCAACTTTAACTCCAGAAGCATCTGAGCTATTGGAGAACCATTACTCACTCTGCCGTCAATTATCTGGTGAAAACAAACTTCCAGTTACTGTTCGGTTTTTGGAGTCGCTCATTCGATTGTCGCAAGCACATGCTCGACTAATGTATCGGAATACTGTGACATTGCAAGATGCTGCTGCTGTAATACTTTTGATGGAATGCACTGCTACCGCGACTAGTGGTGGGTTTGGGGGCAACCAGATGGAGTTTTCCGGAGAAGATTTTCTATGCAAAAATCCAATTGATACGGAGTTCAAAGCATTTGATAAGGTCGATGCAATGTTTGAACAGGAAAGTAAAGTATTACTTCGAAGGTATGCAAACATGAGCTCCAGGAATGATAGTGTTCGTGATGATAGCTTTGGAGGGGAGCAGTTCGATAATGATGGACTTGCACCTACTGAAGCGGAAAGATGCGAGCGTAAGTTCAAGTCGTGGGATGATGTTGGATCAAGAGAAACACAATCGCAACACATAACACGCAATAAACAAGTCAATGTCAATAATATAGTCCATAGAGACCAATGGGGTCGGCAAATGATGTCACAAGCAACCTCTCCAAACCCCTCGTCGCGAAAAAAATCGGCCCTATCATCTAATCCAAATACTGGGGACCACACTCCTGCTCCATTCAGGCATTCCAATAGTCATGATGTGCATATGATGGCGACTTTCTCTAACCAGGCATCATTGAGTCCAATGAATTACCCTACTGATTCTCAGAGGCAGTCCGAGATTAGCACAGCCATGCATAGTGCTGTTGATGGAAATGTTGGCATGTTTGGACATGGAAATCGCGTTGGCCAATTTGAAACAAGGACATCCCAAGAACGAGGAGTATTTTCTTCTCATGCAGGAGGTGATGTCAATATCCAAAATCAAGGTAGAATCGCACGCAGAGCAGAACGCAATAATGCGAGGCCTGATTCACGGCAAGGAGAACGCTTTGTCCCAAACAATGAGTATTGTCCAAACATTGGTGGCGCGAAAGGGCTTACGAGCGAAAGTGAGCGTTATAATGCAGGCCGTGTTATGCCCGTGTCGCAACTTTCTCTCCCAGGAGACAACGTTGGCAGTAATCAACGTAGGGATGAGAGAAAAGATCACAAAAAACGAAGAACGGCAGATTGAATGAATGTAATAATCTGTGTGTATTAGTTACTCGTGAAACTCTGTATCAATTCATTGAACTTGAGGGATTTTTTTGTTATCTATGTTTGTGTTCATCATCTCTTATTTCCGTTAATGAAATGTTTGAGATGGCAGAAAAATTCACTTGTGTA
>JALLAR010000162.1:0-24174 GCA_036939335.1 Conticribra guillardii
AACAGTAATAACAAAAAAGGGTCAATGACAAACTGGGATAATACTTTGTAATACTTTGTACTAGTAATGCCATCAATATCAATGCTACCAATTATTTTATTAATATGCTAATTATATCAATAATAGTAGAGTGGTACTAATAATACTAATAATACTAATATTATTCACCATCTCCTCTTGCCATAATGCTAAAATCATTCAACCAACAAATAAAAGATTGATTGCGTGATAATGATTGTAATAATGATATTCTTGGTAAAGATTAATAGTAATAATAGTATTAATAGGAATAATAGTAATGGTAGTAGTCATAGTTTGAATGAAAGTAGTAATAAATTTATATTAATAATTAATATGTTAAATTTGACACTGCACCAACCCACTTCAAACAAACGCCGGTATTGCTTTGAGTATTTGGTTGATTGTTGTTTCGATATTTTTTCAAGCTGCACTTGTAGTAAATGGAACCCTTTGAGTGCAATCATGAACTAGAAAGAGCTTGGATATAGGCATTGTATACTGCACTCTTAGCGGCTTCTGCGGAACGTGATTGAGCAGTGGGTGCCACCTGTGGCTCTGGCAGAGAAACTGTAGGAGCAACAACAGCAGTGTTGGTGGTTGCGCGTAATAG
The DNA here is from genome assembly GCA_036939335.1 of Conticribra guillardii. Classification (NCBI taxonomy): domain Eukaryota; phylum Bacillariophyta; class Thalassiosirophyceae; order Thalassiosirales; family Thalassiosiraceae; genus Conticribra; species Conticribra guillardii. The sequence continues at coordinate 632 of JALLAR010000162.1, forward strand.
ATTGATTGTTGTGTGTGGTTTTGGTGTGTATTCCGGTCGAATAATGGGTTGATTGTCAAGTGGTTTTTGTTTTGGTTCGGCCGGTTCTGATTCGAGTTTGCGGTGTTGACCGTGCTCGATTTTTGCTTCGGGCTGGGCTGAGACAGCAGGGACAAAGCGCCCCCCTCTATCTCTCTGAATGAATGGAGGTGGGAGGAAGGAAAGGGATGGTGTCTCAAGAGTGTGGCACTGGAGGTCCCACGACGATGATGAGGACGACGACGGCAGGCAAGCACGCTCGCAGCGTCGGTGATGCAAAGGAGGGATCCCTGCTCCCTGCGTAAAATTAGGCTCGCGACGACACACGCGAGTCACCCATTTGTGGTGGTGATGTTGGAGGTGCCTTGGAAGTTTAATGTATGGGTGGCAATGATGATATTACCCATGCCATGGATGAAATGGCTGCCGTCGATGCAACAATCAAAAAAATTGAGGTCTTGTCGCTCGGGTGTTCACTCGCGGACTTCTTATTCTCGACAACCAAGAGTCGAGCACTGGCGATCAATGCATGGGTACATCCGCAAGGACAAGGCGGATGTACCCGAACACTCGCAAGCGCACTTTTGCGAGTAGTTTGAGAGAATAAGAAGTCCTCCTGAGAGGGTTGAGGAGGGCAGAGCACAATTTTTTTGTTCAAATGTTCGCCGTAATCGCCGATGGCCGTTTTTGTTTTTTTCGTTGACATGCAACGTCTGGCCGTATGACCTCCCTCACATCGAAAAAACTGTCCCCGATTTTTGACTCGTGATTGGATTGGGCTGGACCCCCTACCTCTAGGATCTCATCCAATATTCACAATGAGATCCTCTAGCAGAGAGAGGTTAGTGTACCTACAAAAAGGTATGCTAGTACCCGAGAACTATAGGGTGGCTGCATGCTGCAAGCTGCATGTAGCTGCAGATTTCTGTCTGGCTGGAAGATCATGCGTGTTGGTACAAAGGACAGATCTTCGAGCCAGATTCCACGTGTAACCTACTTCCCTAATCTGTAGATCCCTAACTGGTAAAGCTCACAATGAGATAAACAGGCTATTCACCCGCACACCAATGGAAAAAGAGACCAAGCCATGGCTACCTCTGCTTGATTTTCCTTTTCCCTTCCTCTGCCCTACCGAGCAAGCTTTACTGCTTCTCAGCGGCTCTCCCAATGGTGGACCCCCTCCGGGACAGGGCCCCATGTCGGCGCTGACACCACCTCATGGTCCACCAGCAACATTCTGTGTCTACAAAATTTTTTGACCAGACATTCTTGCCCAATATAACGACCACATGCCCAACCATCAACCATGGGTGCAGCTGGATCCCTGGTGGCACAAATTAACATGCAAATGTCGTCCGCGCATATTTGACACACCGTCATTTCTCCATCAACATTCAACATTTTTGTCTTTTTCGGAGTGAAGCTATCGCCCAGACATTGCTTACTCCCGATGTTTACGAGGAGGGCTTTCGTCTTCTCAATGCCGCCCAGGCTCCTATCATTGAGAATACTTCTTTCTTTCATCCAAGTTGCCCCAGAGAATCATTCAGCTCTGCTGTGGCTCACCTACAATTTAGTGACCCTTTCCAATCCACTCCATCTAATGCCAGCATCAGTTTTTTGGTTTTGTTCACGAGCGGCCATCATTCCTTGACTGTCTCCATTTCTTCCGATCCTCCAACTCCAATGATCGGCTTTGGCTCTCATCAACCATTTATGTGGTCTGAAGCATCATCTTCTCAAATGTCTCCAGGCTGGGCCAGTTCCCATGCCTCCGCTTCGGCTACGGCCTCTGTTTCCCACCCTTCACCGGCAACCGGAAACCGGAAACCCCTTCGATTCATTCAACCCCAGTCCATTGGATCCTTTCTCCTTCTCCCACCATTCTTTGGGAGTTCCATCAATGTCCTTGACTATCGCAGAAGCTCAAGCCCGTGCATCATCACAACAAGCATGAATGACTCTTGAAGAGGCATGCAACATCATGACCAGAACTGAAGGAATGTCCACCCAAGTCTACACTGACTGTTCCTCTCGACTGGCTCAGATCCAAGCTGCTGCTGCTCGAGATGCCACACAAACGGTCATCCTTGAAGCAACCACCTCTCATCATGTATGGTATGGCACAACGCTTGCTTGATCAGAATCGATCCATCCCATGAAGGGGGAGACATGGCACATCATCAAGCTAGCTGCACGCTGCACATAAGTCATCATTGTCATTGTCGTCATTGTTGTGTCATGGTTTATTTTTGCTGGTTGTTGTTTGTGTGTATCGCACACCCTTTGTCTGGCCTTTGACCACCCGTGTTTTATGGTCCATATTATTTCATGTCTCAATTTTTTTCTGTACCAATATTATTTTATAGATTTTATGTAAGTATCCAATGAACTATTCTCACACAACTACAATTCTATGTAATTCCCACATAAAAAGAGCGTTGAAACATTATCCCAAAATTATCCTTCTCAAATTCCCTCATACAAAGAATGATCATCTTGTCCTTGTCTGCATGTCACAGTTTATGTTCTTCATTTTTGTTCAACATAGAAGAACCACCCAACCCTCCAAGCCTGTCACCTTTGAACCAACCAAGGAGCAACAAGAATACAGCAAGGTGCTGTCAATTGATGAAATTCCTGGGTGGGTGGGTGGGTGGGCCTGGACCTGAACCACTGGATATGAATTGTATTTGATCAAACGGTAATGGTATAATTTTAAATTAATTGTAATTGTGATAGTAATGATGAGTGTAGTTGTTATTAATTTGATTCTAATTATGATTGTAATTGTTGCTAATGTGATTATAATTATAATTGTTAGTGTTATTAATATGATTCTAATTATGGCTGTAATTGTTATTAATTTGATTGTTATTCTTAGGATTGTTGCTATTATTAATATGGTTTAGTATTGATGTGTAATTATCAATTATCATGCCCTCCATTCTAGTTGATTTATGACCATGTCCGTGTCATTGACCCCCTCTGATTGGTATTACTTTGTTGTTGTTGTTGTGTGACCAAAGTAACCCACAGTTTCTGGTGAATCAGATCACTCAAATTGTTAATTGTTGAGTTGGTAAACAAACGAATGAGCGATGTGATTGCTGGTTCTTTGTGTCTGGCCTGAATTCTCACACAACTCACCAAAAATACCAACACCCCACGATTAAATTGACATAGCATGATGGGAGGGGATCAAAGATTGCCATGGCCATGGTGAACAACAAATAATGGGTTCGTGGTTCGTCATAGTGAGCGATTGATATACGAGAGCAATGGGAGTGGCCACAGAAGCAGTTGTAATGACACAAGATGCAGTGGGATTGCATGTCATTGTGGCACAAGTCGTGGAAGCGACATTTTTTGTGGAGGCGGCAGGAGCGATGCTGTTGCAGCATGATACTCTCTGACAAGACAATCAAGAGACATTGGTTTTGGTAATGCGAGCGGAATGAGCTGCTGAAGAAGGCAGCAATGAAGAGGGGAGAACGCGATGAAGAGAGGTACTTGATGATTGTGCAGCTTTAGCAGAGGGTGATACTGTCGGCCGAAGCAAATGCCAATGAGGGGCAGATGATGAGGACACATTTTAGCACATGATTGCCACATGATTTTTGAGTTGTTTTTCAAAAATCCGCGCTTCCTCACCAAGCCACGCGGTACTGACAATGTGAGGATCCATGGAAAGCTGATACAACCAGCTCTCTCGTTCAGCTGTATGGATCCCCAATGGATAAACTTTGGAGAAAGAATATTGAACTGAAACTGAATCACGAGATCCGTTAGCGTTTTTATTGAAAAATAAGGTGTGTGGATGGCTGATGACTCTTTTTTTACAAAAAAAGGTAAAACACGTGGGAATAATTGAATCGGTGCCATAATGCATGGGTGCCTCTGGTACGCAAAGGGTGTGTGTGTATCGTACTATTGTGCAAAATGCGTGGATGTCGAATGTCAAGAATCAGTCATGCACGATATGAAAGAATGTCATGAGTCCCATGAGATAGTAACATAGAAGATAACCCTAAAAATAAATGTATTATCCTCAACCACCAAAATAAAAGACTATTGCAATGGAAATTATTTTATTTCTTGAAACAGCAGGTGAAGTGTTAACAAAGTACGAAAGATGACATAATGAGGGGAATTATATCCTTCGAAATGAATAGGGCTCATAGGGTATCCATTATTCCAATGACACAGAACGTAATGGTATTGAAGTGCCAGAAAAATGAGGAATAAAGCCATCAGATTTCTGAACATCCCAATCCCAACACATCAGCAGAATTCCTCATATGAAATCAATGTGTAAAGTCTATATACGAGAATTTCATCCTATTTCAACATGACATCTCCGAGTCCAAGTCTTGTTTTTATTTTTATTTCGACAATGATTCTTTGCACATTTCATCAAAAATATGCTTTACTAGCTTTCGCCATGACAAATCACTTTTTTATCAAATTTGAGATTACTTAATTATTTTCACTTCCTCATCTCATTATCTCGGTTTTGAGGTGAGGCGTAAGCGAAAAAAGAAGCGTGACATCAGTGGTTGCCAATTTGCAGCCATCAGCCTCCATCATTATTCTGACGGCGGAGGCATAGACGACGGTGGCCGCATCCTCTTCAATGACATTGATGGAGTGAATCAAGTTAAGTACTGTAAACAATTGAAATGTTGACATTGTGTGTCAATGATTTTGAATTATTAATTTAAAAATGCAAGCTGACCACTCATCCTCTGTCCCTTTGTGCATACATCAGGTTCCATAATTTGTCAGCACAACGTTGAGTACGATGGTGGTCTCTTCTCCAAGATTGACAATGGACAAATCTGCCACCGTGATGGCGAATCCATTACTGCTGGAACTGATCATCGTATCTCCAGCCTCAAGACCGACGGCATACCTCATCATTGCAACACGGACACCAGCACCAGCACCACGGTGTTTGTATTTACCAAGTTTACTCTGTTCAACTTAGCTTTTAAACCGGATTGTGGCTAAGAGGTCCTTTTTGATTTGGGCGTGATTTATTTTTTAGAACATACGTACGTAAATAATATCTGCGACGTGAGCGCATTAGTTAAGTACAAATATTATTTACTTACGTACATCGTACTTTTTTATTTTTCACGCGTGATGGTCACTTAGTATTTAGTACATAGCATCTAAATCACAAAAAGGCATGAAGGTACTTATTGTACCTATCATACCTAGGTACGATACTACAAAGAGCTACAATAATCTCATTTTTATTCCCTCGCAAAAATGACCTAGCTTCAACTGATTCACAGCACATGCTACCATGGTCCGATTTAAAAAAGTCGCACAATAATCTCATTTTTATTCCCTCGCAAAAACAACCTAGTTTCAACCAATTCAAAGCACATGTTACCATGGTCCGATTTAAAAAAGTCGCACACAATTTTTGTAGCCCTTGAAAAGGGCTATAATTCAGTGGTATCAAGTTCCTACGTATATGTAGACGTCCGAAAGTTATTTGTGTCAAAAAAATCACAGCTGGCTTAGCCATAACCCTGCTAACTCAACTTTCATGGAATGAAGACCTTTTTGTGCCCCAAGAATGTGTCATCACATCGGCGATTGTGTGGGATGTAGTTGTAAAATATTTGCCCTAAAACGGTACCAACAGTAATAAGGCCCAAACTACCCTGCCAAGGGATAGTTTGTGAGAAATCCAAACTGATACTGATAGTACGTTACAATAAGATTAACTGAAGCAGAGTTTGATGCATGGTGGCCCCATGGCTTGGGCAAACCACTTTAGGATGGGATACAGATATGTGATGATTATGACTGAGGTATTAGACTGATTGAAATCATTGTCACTAACACAAATCTGCACTATGTGTGGATGCGTAAAATTTGACATGGGTCCTTTGCAAAGTTGCCTAGGAAGCCTATTAATTTAGTGTCAGTATGTTATATAGACAGTAAACTAAACAGCACAGATTCAGGCATCATCAGACAAAAAATCACAACAACAAGTGTCCAGAATAACAAACTACTTGTGGTACCATACTACTAGTACTATTTTGAAATACTTTGGAACATAGGATGTATTGAAATCGTGTCACCAAAAAATCTCAAACGTAAAACATGATGTCTTCTCAAACTTCTCAAACATCATCCAATTTTAAGTAAACAAAATCATACGAAACTTTATCAATAATTCTAACATTTTTAAATGTGATAATTGTGTTTTTGGAACGACTTTGTCATTATTAATAATGTCTTGTTTACTTCAGACTCCAAAAATGTATCAATACTACTCCTATGTTTATGCCTCGTATGTAAAGAATCTTATTCAATAACAAGTAAAGCGTCCCTACAATTTTTCTCTTCTCATGAAGTCTCACAAATCCATTATAGATATTATGGTACTATATAGTACTTCTTATTTTGATTCATTTTTTTAGACGACGATTCACCTCGCTCAGTTCACCTCACACTTCTAAACACTCTATTCAACTGCGAGGATTATTATTTTGTGGCATCAGGATTCTGTATGCTGTGCAATCAAGATGTAGACTCGTGTTGCTTGGAATGATACAAATAATATTTTATCGCGTGTTGTAGTTCTCAATAAAATTGTCGGGTATTACCAATAGAGAGTGTGGAATCGGCCTCGTCGTCGTCTCTGAAAGTCAAGATTGATCCTCATTGACATCAAAAACGGGTTACAATCATTCCCAACTTTACACCAATTGGATCATGACGATGGACCCTGGAATAGATGGTGGGGCTTCCGTGTACGTATTTTGTTATCTGAGAATCTTTGTTCTTTCGTGCATTGCGCTGAATGATTAGGCAGATGGAAAAATGATGCGATCTTCTATTCGCCAGCCATTCTGAATTGGCAGCCAACGAACCCCGCGCCTTTTTCTTCTGGGTTATATCGTCAATGAACATATTTTATTCAATTATTTCAATACATGCTGCTTCAATTTATTCGTGATGTTTTACCCGATGAAGGACTACAATTTATTTTTGTTGTGGCGTCAGTACTTGCGGAACATGAATTGTCTTATTCATAACATGCGAGTGTTCTAAAACCTGTAAATTTGACGAGCGCATACGATTCGTTTGTTCGTGGCTCTTGTTTCAATTTATTTGTGGTATCACATAAGATGAGTGTCTCCTTTTTATTATTGACGAGGATAATTCTTGTAGAACATACGTTATTTTATTCGTGTGCACAACATGCGGATGCTCGAAAGACTGTAATTTGTCCGAGGCTTGTAGCCGATATGGTGTGATAATCTGAACCAGACGTTTGATATATTATGAAGCGATATTATTTGTTACCTCTGCCAATCCATTTCCACACTGTCCTTTTCGTTGTACTCTTGATATGCTCCATACATTTTTCAATATGCAAAATTCCTTAAGAATTTATGCAATCCCATTCCAATCAAAAAATAATTCCACGCCTTATGTAATGTCTCGATGATTTCGTTTGCACTCCGCAATATTATTCTAGGGCGGCACTTAATCTGATTAATTGTTCCTCCGACAATTCAGAGTGCAGCAAATCTTCCAAGTCTGGCTCGGCCGGCAAGAAGTTCGCATATCGAACACCAGGACGCTCCATTAGCCGATGCTTCGAACAAGAGGATCTTCAAAATAACGACAAGGAAATCGCATGTCTGGATAAAGAACTCCTGGTGCAATCGCCACAACGGGCACGTTCGTATCCCAATAATAGAAGTCTTTATAACAATGATGATGGGGCAACATCCGATGATTCGACATACGCCTCAACGCACAGCCAAAAATCGTTGGAAGAAGTCTTGGGGTGTGCCAATAGTGAACGCAATGATGTTACCAATGCTACCGTGGCTAACAAATTTGCCATTGAGGGAAATGCTGAGGTCTCCAACGACGCGGACGGTGCGCAAGAACAATCACCCCATCAATTAATTACATCGAAAGAGCCAAGCTCAAATGAATCGAAGAAGAAAGTAGTAAAAGAACTACCAGAAAGACAACGCTCAGCAATGGAATCTTTCCTATCTTCCCCGACCAATCTCGCTTGGGCTGACTTAGTCCGTTCGATGAGAGAAGAAATGTATATCCAGACTATAACTATTCAAAGGAATGCATCTGATGATAGTTCATCCTTAGGCTCTTTGTCTGGGACTGGTTCTATAAAGTCAATGGATTCATCGATTTCGTCTAAGTCTTTGAAGAGAGCGAAAAGGAATGGGAGGAGCAACCGATATAAGAACAAGGGAAGAGGTTTGAAAGGTAGAGGAAGAATAAGCGGGAGAAAAGATAGCTTAGAAAGAAAGGTAGAGATGGTTTTAACTGCTGGCAGTTGCATTCGCAATGATAGAAGCAGTGACGACTTGCACCCATTCTTAAAACCAAACACACTAAAAGGAAAAATAGGAGGGAGATCGTCCGCATTTTCGTCAACAATGAAGCTATCTAGTACATCTCTTTATCCGTCAGGAGGGGAACCTATGATCGAAAAGCCGATACCCATTGTTGGATCAACAATTGTCACCCAGAACCAACAGCACTCAACCGCGTCAACTGCAAATTTATCACCATCAGACTCACCAACTACACCTCTGATTTGTACACCCAACTCATTTGTCGCCTCGCCCATCAGCATGCACCTACCCACAACCATAGAAACAGACTCATCTGCGGTAGGAATAGCTGCCGACGATGGATTTAATCAGTCACTTTTATTACATACATCACCGTCAGGAGAGTCAGATGATGAGGATAGTTTCTATTATCAAATTCGAGGCAAGAAGGGAAAAAATGTGGAACTACTGCACACTGAACCTGTAGAAACAGATGCAAAATCAACCGCTGCAGTTAATATGACGTTGGATGTTGGCACTGTGAAAAGAAATCGAAGTGTTTGTGCCAACATCAAGGCAAAAAGCAGAGCACACAATAAAAACCCTTATGCATTCACAAACCATCCATTACTGCCAAGCGTCTTGGAAGAAAAGCAACCTGACTGCTTTGGTCATATTCCCCCCTTTCCGACATGCTGGAGTGATGATGAAGATGGTGAAAATGAAATTGATGTTGGAAAGAATGTTGACAAAGACAAGGCATCTTGTGTGATAGAATCTGATGAATGTCTAAACAAGACTACTGCAACTATGAAAACTGTTCCTCAGTGCCAAGCATGTACGGAAGAAACATACCTGGTAGAATCACCACCCACCATGTCGCCAGTGTCAATACTCCCTGAGTCACTATATATCAACAGAAAAGATCCCACATGTTGGCAGAGGCTTTGGCATAAGTGCCGTAAGACAAAAGCTCAGTTTTGATTAGATTTATGTTAGAAAATATCATTCAAAAATACACTGTACGATAGCGTATGACATTAGCCATCGCTACTTCAATTTCCATAACAGAGATAAACAATTGGAAAAGTGATGCTATATTGTTTTTTAAATCTTTGCCTTCTATCTGGGTCTACCCGATTTTTTTTCATTTTGGTGATGATGAGGTAGATATATTTCGTATTTTTCCACCTATACGTGCGAGCAACATCTAGCAAATATATTTGTTGAGACTCCATCACCACCATTCGATGAGAATAAAATGAATGCAGTGGAAGATCAACAATAGGGGATAGATTTATTTGCTTTCATTTGGTTCTAAATAATTATATAAGTTACAACGAACAACACGAATATATGAACATTGAATGCGATAGCTGTGATTTATTTTTTATGTGTTCCTTTCAATTGGTCTTGATTGTAGGGCATACTTCCATTTTCAACAAATATTTTGATTTCATCCTGAGGATGTTCTGGTGAGCAGAGTGCTTTATTCTATATTTCTTCTTACTCCATCATCAACATCTAGGAATTTGGCAAGGTGGCAACAACATGAATTTGGAACGTTGATGTTTTCCTCATGACTGGTTTGCTTTTCTGGCTAGAGCGGCCTTTTTCCTCCTGTCCCTCATTTTTTTCATGGAACTACCACCCTTAACCGTACTCGCAACAGATTGACAATCTGGGTCGATATTGTCATCTCTCATAGCGAGTGCACGACGTTCCTTAGTGATACGTTCCATTTTCTTCGCCCGGAGTTCATTCTGTTTCTCTTTTTCTTTTCGCGCCTCTACAGCTGCACGTTGTAAATCAAGTGATTCTTCGAGTTCTAACCGGACTTTTCGCTTTTCTTCAGCATTTATGACGTGGTTGAAAATGTTCTTCTTCCAGAGGAGACATTCTGCTCCGATAACTCTTGAAAATATTTGATTTGTCCACTGTTCGCGTTCAATTTTTTCCCTGGACTCTTTTGCATCCTCTTTGTTTGTGTCATTATCAACGGTGTGTTCCACAACTGTAGACGACTCAAGAATTGGAGGCACTGGTTTCATGGAGGACTTGCGCCCACGTCTCCTCCTCAATTTGGAGGTTGAACTTACAACGCTGCTATCGTCATCCATGGATTCTCCTCTGCGCAGTTGATGAAATTTCCTAGCTCTGGCTGCAAACTTTTTCGCCTTCGCGTCGATACGATCGCGGTTCTCCTTTCGCTTTTGAGCCTCTTCATTCATCTCGTCTAAGACGCGCTGCGCCTCCAAATTCTTTTCACGAGTTTCTTCCGCAAGAATGACATGACTAAAGATGCATCTTCGCCATTTGGCCTGTTCAGCGTTCACCACATGACTAAAAATGCTGTTCTTCCATTCAATCCTCTCTTTGTTAAACCCGGGAACCCACTCTTTTTCATCAGGTGAAATTTTTGCCAAAGCAGATTTCTTCCGCCTAAGTCTGTGACGTCTCGAAATTCCAGATGTCACTGTGGTATTATCTTCTTTTGTTGCGTGCCGTTTTAAAGCCATTTCTTCAAACTTCTTGGCTCGTGCCTCAGCTTTTAGCCTCTTCTGTTTTTCTTCTTCTGTTTCCACCTTTGGCTCGGCTGAACTTCCACCCTTGGATCCTCTGCTCTTTGTATCAGTCTTACCTGATGCAGAATCAGACTTGGCAGTGGTACTGTTAGTTTCCTCGTTGATCGTGGATACTTTAGAAGCAGCCACGTCTCCTGTAAGTTTAGGAACTGTTGGGAGGTTGAGCTCCCCCTTCTCTGCCATGCGCATCAAATTCTGAACCTTATCCGGTGTCATGGTGCCTTTCCCAGAATGAAGAAATCCAGCTCCTGGAGAAGCAGTCAATGCAGGAGAAAATGGAACCTTTGCATGGGCTGACTCAGAAGGTAAAAATAGATTCTTTGGAATGGATCTCCTCGTGAGGTAACTGTTATCAAGAGATTGGTCTTCATAGGTTGTCATGGATATCTCAGATATCGAACCATCCGATTCGTCTTCTCCCCGTTCCAAACCACTGGACTTGCTTCTGATTAATTTGGTGTGTTGAACTTTCACTTCAAATGACGTCGCTGGTTCGATTTTCCGATGCTCTTCAATAATTGCCAATGCGTCACTTGTCTCATCTCCTTCATTCTTACGATTACGGAGTGATGGATCTCGATGCATGCGCCCACGAAGAGCAGCCGCGCGTTTGGCGGCCTTTTCTTCTTCAATTGCTGAGGTTTTGTCTTCACTCTCTTCCGCTGCCTTGATTTTCGCCATAATATCTCGAGAGGAGGGACGGCGATCCCAGGAGGCATTTGAGTTTTGAATTGCAAGGCTAAAGGCGGGAGAATGGTATGCCCCCGGTCCCAGATGAATGGGGGGTTGTTCGGGGGTTTGTTCCACTGCTTCAATTGTTGCTTGAATCACACGTGCACTTGGCCGGCGATCCCATGCGGAAGGAGTATCAAATGACATTGGTGTGTGTTGCATGTCTGTCATGTCCAAGGACACAATATTGGATTCATCGGGGGACGAAATTCGAGTCACTGCTGGTACTGATGGCGATGATACGGAATCTTCGGATTCTTCTCCTGGAGTTTTCATTGCTTTTCTCGTGGCAGCTTGTTTTCTGTTGAGCAGTGGTGTCGTTTGTGGCTCTCTCTCTTCTCCCTTTTTTTCTTCTTCCGTGTTCTCCTTGTAAGACAATTTCTTCATTCCCGACTTCATTGCTGATGTACTACTTTTGGCAATGGTTGTAGCTTTCTTCACATTCGAATGTTGAGGGGTGACATCCAATCGAGTCTTACGATCGGACTCTGCCACTGGTGTAGAATTTGAACGCTTGAATGCCGTACTGCTGTTGTTGCTCTTGATGCTCTTATTATCACTGGAGACCGACCCCACAGAAGAAGTAGTTTTCCTTAGACTCCTTCCCCCCAACTTCATTTTTCCAATATCTCCCAACATTCTTCCCTTGGCAATGCTTGGATCCTCCTTTTTGGAAGAAGCAGTCACCGCCGTCGATGCCGTAATGGTGGAGGTCGGCGATGGATATCTCATATCATTATCATTCCCTCCTGACATTGAAGTAGCAGGAGAGGGAGCCGTTGCCGGCGTCCTGCGCAACGAATTAATATCTCCCAGTAATTTCCCCTTGGTGGCACTCGCTCCTCCGGTTGTCGATAGAGATTTCACCGATGGAAGAGTGGCAATCGTCGATGATCCAATGGAGGATGCATCCTTTGGTTTTTGACTACTCCAGCTCCGTTGCGGTGCGACATGGCATTGTGGTAAGGATGGTCCTTTGCTGGCAGCACTGCCTCCGCCACCCTTGCTACCACCACCACCATTCTTTTTCATCATTCTCAATCTCTCTGCCGCAATCTTCTCCTTTTCTTTTTCTGCATCCTCCTCCTTCTTTTTCTTTTCCTCCTCCTTCTCTTCCTCCTTCCTCCTCTCCTCTGTCCTCCGTGCCTTGACCTCCTTTAACTTCTCCAACGTCTCCCTGGCCTCCTCCTCGTCGAACCCCTCAATCGAAAACGATTGCAAAATCGCCTCCTCGGGAACTCCCGCCTTGACCATCATGAACTGCCTTCCGTGATTCTTCACCACCTCCTCCGATTCCTCCTTGACCTTTTGTTCCTTCTCCTCCTCCTCCTTCTTCACCGCCTCTGCTCCCTCGAGCCGCATTCGTCGTTCTTCCACGCGTTGCTTGGCCTCCATAGCCAATTGGGCCATTTGAGCCTTGAGCCTTTCGGCTTGCAGCATCCTCTCCCTTTTTTTGCGCTGGGCTTCCGATTCACCGCGTTTGGCTTGAACGGTTCCATCGGCTTTAATGGTGGAATCGGTGGCGGTGGCGACAAAGTGTTTCATTGGGTCGTTGGTCATTGTTGCTAGGTGTAGTTTGTGTGATAGGTAGTGGGATAGGAGGAAGAGGAGGAGGGAAAAGAGGGAGGATAGGTAGGCGAGTGTTTGTGTGTGAAGGGTTGTTAGGTAGTTGGAGACGAGGGAGGGGATGCCTAGATTGGTGAGGATGGATTTGATTTTGGTTCGTAGAGGCGAAGATGGTGGTGGTGGTGGTGGCGGTGATGAAAATTCTTCTTCCATGGTAGCAGCCGTGGTTGTGGCATTATTGCCATCCTCAATTTTCACATCACCATCAATATCATTACCATGAGCATTACCATTTTCCAACAACAATCTCTTCTTTGCCGCCTCATCCATCTCCGCACTCCTCTCCTGATAACCCTTGACCGCCTCCTCAAAAAAACTCGACACATCGCATTCCATCCCCAAATCCGCATCCTCCACGCCCCTCAATTCCGCATCCAATAAACACGATGCATAATTCTCTTCGGCTAGTTCTCTCATTCCAATGGGATATCCATCGGAGTCAATGGGTCCATCGAGGGAATAAATGTGTCCATCTTGCAATGGTGGTTGTTGTTGTTGTTGTTGTTGATTATCATCGTTGTTGTTATCCGTGGTAGTGGTAGTAGTAGTAATAATAGTCCCATTGCCAGAATACCAACCAAAGAATGATGTAACACCATTCCCACCAAGATCACCATGATGACTGCTAATAGCACTACCATTCCTCACATTGACCAAATTCCCCATCGAAATCCCCAAAGCACACGCACTCGCCACAATTCCCACCACCAACCACCCCGTAACAACCCACTCCCCCCACTCCTCCAACCTCTTCCACCTCTCGTACGCTTTCCTCTGATACGGCCTCATACTCGCCAATGCCGCACTCTCCGCCTTCTCCGCCTTGATTCTCAATTTCTCAATTTCCAACATCCCCCGTTCGGTAAATTGATGACATATCCTCCCCCGTACCAATGACGGATGGACATACTCTCCGATACTAAACTTTTTCCCCAATATGCCATGAGTCCGCGCCAATCCCCTCAATCGTTTCTGCCTCCTCCTCCAACCCCACAACAATGTCGCACACGTCAATATCCCCAAGGAGGCCAGAGGAACGTGAACCTCGTGATGCAATTCGTCGTGCATCCAATTCTGAACGTGCAATCGATGGGTGCGCATTGTTTCTCGAAATTGCGAGCGGGTTCGAGTGGTGAATGTGTGGAAGTAGAATTGGATTTGTTCGTAGGGATCTTCGGGGAGCTGTGCGAATTTCTTTGCGAGTGTTTCGGTGGCTTCGTCGACGACGAGAGGGGGGGCGGCTATGGAATCTTCGTCTTCGTCGTCGTCGTAATCGTAATCCTCTTCGTACTCGTCTTCCTCTTCCTCGTCGGTGTCGCCGCCCAATCGAAACCGCCTCTTTTTCTTCTTTTTTTTCTTCTTCTTTAATTTCTTTCGATTCTTCTTGTCCTTGTTGAGGAGATCAAAGGCGGAGGCGGCAGCGGCGCGTGCGGCGGCTTCTTCGAGTTGGGTGCGGTAATCGCCGTGTTCGTCGAGGAAGTTGAGGAACATGCGGGCGAAGCGAGATTTGATGGTGAGCTTGGGTGGCGCTTGCTCATTGTTGTTGTTGTTATAGCTGCTGTCATTGTTCGTGGTGGTGGTGGTGGATGGCATTGTTGAAAATAATAATAATAGTGTTGTTGTTGTTGCTGTTGCTGTTGCTGTTGTGACAATGGTGGATGTGGGTGCGTTTATTGTTGTTTTTTATTGATGATAATATTATGTGGACCACGTGTATGTGATGTGTGCATTATTTCGTCTTGAGTTTCTATATACTAATTGTTTCAAGCTATAAATCAGTGATGGTTACGATACTACAACAATATTGTACAATGGATGACAATCAATTGAATTAATCAAATGAATTGGAAGCCATGCTTTGTTATGATGTGGTCGTCCGCATATTTTACATGCAAGCAATTGAAAATGCTAAAAGTTGAACAACAATCAAACACCGATCCGAATGAAACAGAATCTGAATGAGAAAAATGCCCTCGTCAATTTATTTTGACGAGGGAAAATAATAATCATTGCCATTTTTTAATGTTGACGGAAATGTAATATATTTATTCTAATAACTATTTATTACTATCAATTGTGATTATTAGTATGTTAATTTATAATCACAATATTACAAAAATAACATTTCAATTATCCTGTTACGTCATGGTAGTCTTGAGCTGTCTTGGGCGCGCCAAAGTACAGTATTGTATTGAACCATACATAGGAGAGTACGTACGGTACTAATAATTGATATCTACCATGCACCCCCGGCCGAGCCGGCTGGCACCTCAGAAATCCACACAATTCAAAAAATGTAACAGACCAATCCATCCTCCATACAATCCTACATACGAATTAGTACTAGTATCTACTATTATTCCATTTCGTCATTCAAGATATCACCTTCTCTTTGAAGAAGATCCAGGAAAATCTTTGCTCGAACCGGCTCGAACACAAAAATCATGTTTTATTGACGTCCGCCTTTAGTGCGTATGTAGTATCAATATAGGAATTAGTATGAAGTGTATGTGGTGTCAACAATTAAAAATTGAGAGTGGCACACAATCTGTCATTGTCAAAATTCAAAATTACGTGGTGAAACAATGGTGAATACCAGTTGGGAACAGTTGGAGGAAAAAATAATAAAATGTGGTGTTTGGGTCTACTACGTCATCGTGACGTTTTCTCGTCAGCAAGAGATGGATGGCGATGTCATCATGATGCCTTATTGACGTCAGCAAAAAGAATTGAGAATAGTTTTTTTTCTGACCAAACCAGACAAAATAAACTGCAATTCTCATATCATATAACCATTGTACCGGCCATTGCAACAATACATCTTTTAAAAGGTGTTCATTTTAATGCAAAGAATATTTTTGTGACATAATATATGGCTCAACAATAACAATCAGCAATGAAAAACTAGACGTATTATCAATTTCAGTTTCAGTTTCGGTTTCAGTTTCGATTTTGGTGACATTTATGTGTCTGCTAGGACTGAGTCAAAAGTTAAAGCCAATTCAGCTTCAGGGGCAGAATTTGTTTAGCTGTATTGTTTGTCCTTTGCCCCTACCCTGCATATGGCATATGGACATGGCAAATACAAAATACAACTAAGTCCTCACTGTTATTGCTGTTATGAAATATCAACGAAGGACTCCTCATCTTGCTCCATTTTGCCATGTACCTGTGTCTCCCTAGAGCCAGCATATGGACAGGACAAAACAGACTTGTCACAGGAGACTGCCAAAAACATCCTGGGACAAATTCAACTAAGAGAGTATTGGGAGCACACATCTACTAGCTATCATTTCACTATGCAGTAAACCTGGCAGAGTAAGAAGTATTAAAAAATTCACAAGCACAATATGTGTTGCATTGCAACTTGCAACATGATGCAATGTGTAATTTGTAACAATAATAATTGAATCGGGCAAGAATTCAAAATAATGGTGTATTTTGTGATAGTCCATTAACATTTTGTATTGGCATTGCCATTGTCATGGTCATGACATAGCATTTAGTCAAATAGGTGCATTTCAGTTTCAACTACGAGTTCATGGAGACGACTAGATATTCACATTGTTTCAGTCTTGTCCATCAATCGCATATCTCCACCATTGCCACTGCCATCAGCATCCGACCTGTTCCTGTTGCTGTAGTCCTTGCAATGCCAATGCTGTTGAAAGTGCAAAGTCCAAGAGGCGCAAAGCTGCCATTGTTGTCTGATGATGTATATGTATATCCTCTTTTGTTTTTACTCTGGACTCTGGTAGCAGATAGCAGGTGCAGCATTGAAAGTAAGTGAAGGCAACAGTCAAAAGGCGATCAGAATGTGCACACAATCAACAATCCATCAGGATTTATTGACAAAATTAAAGCAGCCCCCATAAACAAAGGAAGTAATATCAATATAATATATTAGAATACTACCTAATAAAAATATTTTGGCATAAATATTGTTTTTCCATTTAAATTTGATTGTTACGTGTGTTAAAAAATTGATTGATTCCTGTGTTGTTTCGTCCCACATCCCAGCACAAGCAAAAAAAATCTCATTTTTAAATTTGGGACAAAGACAGACAAATGTTTGAGTCCTTGATTGCAAATGAGCAAAATGATAATAATAATAAAACTGAAATTTTTAAGTACATTTAGTGGGACTAGTAAAGCCGACAACTCCATGGTGAGCTGGTTACCCAAATTGCACTGATCGGGCGCGAAGCGCCCAAAGCCGAGGCCATGATTTGTCTCGTTTTTGTTTTTGCGGTTCTGTGCTGATGCGGGTGGACGTTTTTAGCCATTATCTGAATGTTATTGCATTGTCTGCCGCGTGTTTCTTTTTCTATTTTGTTTGTTGCCGTTAATTGTTCCCCCCGTGGGGCCNTGTTTGTTGCCGTTAATTGTTCCCCCCGTGGGGCCAGAAGTCGTCATCCGGGGCCAAGTAATATCCAGATCCGAAAAAGGGGCAAGAGAGAGATTACCAATGAATTAGTTGGGGTGTTATCCCCGCTGTTGTGTTGATTGTGGCATGGGAATATCCCAATCCTAGTTGTGGGGACGATTGCCGCTTCAAGCGGTACCCATGTGGCACCGATGTGACACTGCATTCGTCCGTCAATTTTGTGGGTTGTCGTTTGCTCCGGTCCGATCGTTGGTCGTGTGTCGTTGCATCCAGCCCCGTTGACCCTGACCGTGCGCGTGTGCCCTGTGAGTGGTGGCATGATGATGCCCCTGGTGTGATTGGATGGTGGGATTGCATCCATGCCGTCATGAAATTTGTGGGACTCAGCTCCCGTGGTCGTCCGTCTCTTCTTGATCCTTGTTGTTGTCGTCGTCATCGCCTCCGTAGTGATTTCTTGTTGTCCTTGCTTGTTGTGGAGGGGAGGGCCCCTCACACAGCCCTGTCCTGCACCGTGGTGCGTCTCGCCTCCCCCCCTGCCGTTTGTTCGGGGGAGGGCTCCTCGTGGCTGAAGATTTGTTGGACGCAGTGGCAATGCGTCGTCCGCAGCCATGGGAGTGGACTTTTTTGGTGTCGAGTACCAATTCCTCCATAGGCCCACACCTTGATGTCTGTTGGCTCTCCGTCGCAATGACGGTGCCGCGAGAATGGTGTCTACAGGGCCCGTGGGGACGCCCACCATGGTACCGCTCATCAGCAAAGCACCTCTACCCTTCTCGCAACAATCCACCTTAGTGAAGAACGTGCGGATGGCCTGGGGTCGGTAGGTCATCATGGGCGTGAGGGCTAGGCCGTGGTTGGTCCGGTGGCCATGGTGCGCTTGACACCTGACACAAAAAAGTAACTCTAACGTACATAGTTTTGTCAAAGGCAAAAATGCTAACTCTAACTTACCTAACTTTTACATGTGCTAACTCTAACTTACTTAACTTTCAGGAGTGGTACCTTTGGGTCGGATTTGAAAAATGCTATTTTCAATTAATAACCGACAAACATAAACCCTGATGACAACTATTTTGATTTTGAGCCTCCCAACAACCAACAATATGTCACCTCTAAATTTTGCTTACAACAATAAAAATCCAAGGAAATAGTTCATCTTGTATACCAAAATTCTAACTCTAACTAACCTAACTTTTGTCAAAGGCCGAAGGCAAAAATGCTAACTCTTGTCAGAAGTCATTTTGCCACTCGGCCATACAGTGATCACGGTATGGCCGAGTGGCAAAATGGCTTCTGACAACTCTAACTCTAACTTACTTAACTTTTTGAATGAGATATAATGCTAACTTTTTTAGAAAAGTTGAATTTTTTTCAACGCTGAAGATGGGCAGTTTGCTTGGAAGAGGAGCAGGTGCTGCGGTTCTCTTAGGCTCGTGATTAAATTTAAATGTGATAGTTTTGATCGTTTCTGTGTGAGATTTGAATGTGCAACTAAATGGCCCTGGGGAGAATATTGCAGGGCTGCAGGTGCAGGTTAAAGACATGGACTAGATCTTTTTGTTGTGGTGCTACTACACATCTCCTCCCTCTGAATTCTTTGATTTTGTTCTTCTTGACACACCATGGGTGGATGCATGATAATTTGCATGGTGTATGGTGATGATACGAATGGAAAGGATGGAAATGAATAGTGATTATAAAATAATACAAAGAAAACTACTGGAGCTGTAGAATTCTCGATCCATTTTCTAAAGTAATTGTTATGCAGTACCAATTTCAATAATCCCTTTTCTTCTTATTATTATTATTGATATTTTATCATTAACATATAAATAAAACATACTACAACTGTATGGGTATATTGTATCTTGTACTATGGCATTGGGAGAGTGTCGCAATCCAATTTCATTGGCTGGTGGAGTGTGGAGTGCGGAATGGTGGTGGCACAGTATTATGCAGCCAACAATGATAATGATAAATGGCTGGTGATAGTATTAGAAGTGTAAGTTGGTGGTAATAATATTATGGATGGACGAGAGCATGTGATTGGTACAGCATACTGTTGGCCATGCATGGTGAGTTAGCACACAAGCTCTCCAAATTTTTCGTCTAGTTATCACGAAATCCTTTGGAATCCACATCAGACTCGCCAGCACACACATTGGCATCAAACCACCTAACACATACCACCACCAATCGTTCCATGCTCCAACACAACAAAATCCCACGCCATAAACATAGACACCACCATCCCTCTCACCCACAACCTTCCAGCGCGCAACACCAATCCCACCACATGTTACCAGTTACACCACCGATGGATGATCACTATCCTATCATCTATTATTTACCGACACACAAAAATTTCTGAAGCTGCACCAAATTTGTTACGCTCGGGTTAGAGTAGAATAAATAAAACTAAAACACTAATCATCAAGCAGAGACGGGGAATGATTATTTGTCGTGGTTTCTGTTTGGCGGGCTCTTGACGGAAAATAAAATCTGACCAACAAGGCAAAAGCCCCAAGCCAACGAGTTAGTACGATGATGGACAGACGTACGCAGATCAGAGTTCATTCGGAGTCGCGCATCATCTCGATCCATCATAGAACTTTGTACATGGGAATCAATAATAGCAAGCGATGGAAAGATGATTGAGACCGTTGAATGTGAGAAAAAATAATCCTTATCCAGAATTCGCATGCACGCAAACCCGTCGAAAAAATTATTTCACGGCGGGCACCGCACTCGATCGACGCGACACACGACATACGATAGCTATCTACCTACACCTTCCTATTAATTTTAATTGCCATCGACATCGACATTATTATTAATATAATAATTATCGGAGTGCAATTGACCGACCGACCGCGCTGCCATCCATTGCACCACACAACATCATTTTCCATTCGTCACTTCCTCCACGCCATAGCCGTCGCCGTACCTACGTGTAGTAGTAGTCATTATAAGTAGATTCATTGGTGAGAGTCCCTCGGCCTCATTTTTGAAATCGAAATCGAAATCGAAATCGAAATCGAAATCGAAATCGACACACCGCCGCAGCCAGGAGTATCCATAAAGTACTAGATACTAGAATGTCACGAGCATTGCCCACCGGAGCAGGCACCTTCCAGCCACTTCGCCATCGAAGCGGAACTTTGAGAGATCGATTGCATGGATATACCAAGCAGACTTTGGGAGCGGGTGGAAGTTTGAATGATGCGGTGAGTAGATAATATTATTATGACATTGTATTGTGCTACTATTCGATTCGACTTGATTCGATTCGACTTGATTGACAACGGCGGCGGATGGATGGATGGATGGATGGATGGATGGATTGCACACAGACAGTATTCGAGGGACAGTTAGATAGTCGGAAGTCGTTGCATGTATCAAGGCATGCAGTCAGTCTGCTGTCTGCGGAGCGGATGATTGCTCTCTCGTTGCTGCTGTGGTGAAGACTGCAATTTCGAGCGAGGGAGGGAAAGGGAGAGAGAATTTCCTTTTTGGAAAAAAGAGGACCATGTAACAATCATGGGGGGATGCAATATTCATAAATGGCGCCGCATCGTAGACATTATATTGTGTGGCATGGTAACCAGAATGCTTGACTCAGTTTTTGTTGTGGAGGTGTCTGTCGGCTGTGTTTGTTCGATTCGTTAAATTGGAGCAAAAATATATGCGGACAAGTGACGAGAATACTATGTATACATTATGGAAAATAGGGGAGGAAATACAATTGTATGCATTGTCTCTATCCATTTTGGGGGAGAGGCGCATTTGGAATAAAAGACAAGTGTTGGTGTTGATTCATGTTTTCGCATTGTGTTTCTAAATTGGATTTCAAGCTGGAATTCTTTATTCAATGGATTTTGCCGGATGTATTGTTACTATTAAGGTTGCGTGCTGTCTTCATTTTATGCGCAACATGTTATTTAATTGGGAATTCTTTTCGTCACTGCGATAAATCCATTTTTGTTTTGATTTTCACTTTGCACAATAAATCCACACACCAGTCAACTCAATTTGTCTCTGTTGCTCTTTGTCTCCATCCACTCAATTCATTGGTCATTGTTACCCATTCCTATACAATCCGCACAAACACAAATTTACACACGCCATCTCTCTATTCCTATCCATACCATTAGGTAGCACTCCCTCCCGGCGAATCCTGCGCAGGCTGGGTAGCCGTCCACGCCATTGACTTCTACAATGACGTCTCCACCATATGGGCCGTCATGGCCGAAGATCCATACCTCGACTCCTTCCGCCCCGGAGAAGGATTCCCCTCCGGAGTCGAATACCGCTGGTCCGAAGGAACCGGACGCGATGCCACCACTGTATCCGTATCTGCACCCGTCTACATCGAAAAAGTATTGCAGTGGATTGCCGATCAAATTAACGATGAGACCAAATTCCCAGATGATGATGATGAGGCGGAGGCGTTGAGAGTGTTTCAAACTCCGCAATTTGCGGCATTGTGTGGACAAATATTCAGGAGGCTATTCAGGGTCTATGGAATTATTTATAGTTCGTTTTTTGGGACTTTGGAGGCTTTGCAAATGGCGCCGCATTTGAATACGTGTTTTAAGCATTTCATGTTCTTTTGCACCGAGTTTGGGTTGTTGCCTGAGAGGGAGATGGAGCCTTTGGAGGTTTTGGTGAAACCTATTCGGAAGCAGTATCATTTGGCAAAGGGGAAGTAAAAAGTCATTAAAGACGCACACACACAGAGAGAGAGAGGTGGGAGGATGTGGATTGAATGCATGGATTTTGGAATACTGGCAAATTGGTTGGGGAACGTCAAGCTTATTCGGAAGGAGTATCATTTGGCAGAGGAGAAGTGCATGTCATTATACATTGGGGAGGATGTGCCAACCTACTGACTGAGCAACTTTAGGTTGGTTTTTGAAATGTGTTTGGGGGGGCTGCTTTATATATTATGATTGGCACAGTAACATGGTCTGATTTTTAACTTTTTGTTGGGGAGCGGGTAGTAAAAAAGTAAAAATCTTAGGTTCAAAATATTGATGTTTTTGTTTCTATTGCATTGAAACAATTTCAAATGGCAATGGAATATGATGTGAGCTTGATGGGCAATGTTTTTCCAATGGGTAGCTATTGTAGAAATATACCATATCCTGAAAATGACATTACCCCTCGGAACTGTATTTCAGATCAGAATGGTGTGGTAGGGGTCCGGGTCATTTTGGCAATAGAAATAGAAATGAAGATCTCACGATACTAGTGTACCTTGTAAAAGCTGGAAAGATTATTGTCATTATTTTTGCTTGGAATTTGAATTTGTGTTTTGTCTAATAGTATTGCCGCAGGGGAGCTCTTTTGTCTGTGTGGAGCACACCATTGCTAGTGAACTATTTCTTAATATGTTTTCGTTGTGAAGAATACGTTGAGCACATATCATGGAAGGATGTGAGTATCAATCATCAATGATAAAAAATCTTCATAGATGCACTTCTGAATATTTTGAGTAAGAGTGTTCATAAGTATCTGATTGCATGAGTGTATGCCATTGCCATACCTTTTGGTTTTGGCAGCATGGATATATTCTATTGGAGTTAATTTGTGTCAATGCCAATTTATTGAAATTTTATGGGATACATTAGGTAAATAAGTGCAGTTGCATCATTGGCGAGGGTGTGATATTTCCCATGTTATGGAAGAACGTTATCAATCATCAATGCCAATTGTGGGCTGCCCTCCCTAAATATTCTTAAATAAGTTCACGAGTCGAAAAACAACTTTCGTGAAAAATAGCTTGTAAATTATTGCTAAAAGTGACTATGAAAACTGTGTTGAAACTGTGTTAAACTGTGT